>CATIWK010597113.1:0-12307 GCA_949634005.1 Mallotus japonicus
ACAGGATTCATCCTTGATTTGTTGAAGTTCATGTCTTATAGATCTAGGTTACTCCCTCCATTGAAACATACAAAATCAACAAAAATGATTAGTATATCAAAATAAATAAAGAAAGAAGAAGAAGAAGAAGAAGAAGAAGAAATAAAATAAAAAAGAAATAAACAAGTAAAAAACAGGAATAAAACACTGATGCAGTATTGATGGCTCCTCAGAGTAGGTGATTTGCACCGTTTGGTTACTGGAATTCGTCTGGAATGTTTAACTTCAATTCACTCGTTGAAAGTGACTGTGTTTCTTAAGATCAACCAAAGGACTCTTGTGTTGGAGTGTGAACTTGAGTCTTTCGCAGAAGATTTTAAAAAAGAAGAGAAAAGCTTATTTTGATTTACAGCAAAGAACGTCCACCCCTTTCTTCTGCAGCTTAGTTATGGTTTATATAGAGACCAGGAAAAAACCTAGCAGAGTCATATTGTGACTTTGTTGCATTAGGAGAGATTGAGTTCCTCCTGTGAGGGACTCTCTCTCGCTGATAATTCCAGTGATTAATCAAGAATTAATCACCTGCAGATATCATTATCTCATCACTGAACCAATCAGAGTTGAGATAATGAGTTTTACGTGCATTAAAACACTGAAAAAATAAAAAAAACGACGAGTTTTAGTCCCGATCTGAAGTCCAGATTGCCGATCGGTAATCTGGAATTCCGATCGGAAATCCATTAATCCGATTAATTTTTTTAACATTTAATTACAAAATAGTCTCTATAAAAACCAAAACCTTTCAATTGAGTCCTTAAAAATACTTTAGAAACACAATCAAGCCTCTTTGAGATTTCGAACTCAAACATCTCGAGACTCATTTTTAATTTTCTCATCATCGGAGTTCTCTGTCGCATCAATGTTCAGCTATCCCGAAATTGGGTGTCTACACACACATATATTCATTTTGAATCAAGGATGTTCGTGTGGATACTAGTAGAGGACGCATCCTTTTGGAGACGTCTCAATCTGTTCAAGGAAAGCAAAAAGCTCGAGGTAGGGTGTCGCCGGTGTGAACCTCATCTCTCCCTTCCAGCAAATCTTACCTCTACTAGCGATTGTGGTAAGATTTTGGAAACCCTAACTAAATTAATTAATCGAATTGCATGGATTCGGGTTAGGGTTTGTGATAAAATTTTTATTTTTCACTGCGTTTTGTATCATAAAACCCAGCATTCTTCTGTTTGCTGCCCCTAAATAACTTACGGGTTCAGTATATGTGGGTGGAATTTTTTGATTTATGACTTAGCTTATTGGCTGCAAACAATGCGATATGTATTTTGTAGGTTGTTAATGGAATGGCAATCATAGTTAGGTATTTTGTAGTTATGGTTTAACAAAGGATATAGCTGACTTAGAAATGACACTTTGTATGACTATATGTAACCATGAAGCTGCTTTCAAATTTCAGAACTGAAACACTAATGCTTCCTCCATGAATTGAAAAAGCTTCTTTACTGAAGTTCTTAATTGTTTTTCTTGTATTATCTTCATTTATCTTTGCATAATATTATGAATGCTGTTGTGTTTTGTACTTTGTTGCATAAACATAATCATAAATGCCTATACTCAATATAGATGATGCACTTAATCATCAAAGAATTTGAGGATTGTGAACCTACAATAATATATATATATATATATATATATATATATATATATATATATATATATATATCAATTTTTCACATTGGTATCACACTGAATAATATCAAACCTGACTATTTGATTATATCTTTGCAAAAAGCAAAAGGTATAGCACTGCTATACTGAATTATAGTTTCAATACAAGTATAGCAAAACTATTCACAAAGCTTTGAATTTTATCCAAAAAGCTAAAATATAAGCTTATGACCCTATATACTTGTAAAAGCTACCATGTCCATGTACTTTTGGTTATATTACTATAATCTCAATTTGAGATATATACAAAAACAAAAATATTTAAAGCCTTATGTGTTTTATTATCTCCAAGGTGGATTGATTGTTGGCTTGGTCTTCCTAGCTAAAGTTTGCTTCTTCTATTTCTTGTTATGTGCTTCTGTTACAGGAGGTGGCACTTGTACATTTGATGCCTCACATTGCTGGTTCCCAAGTTGAGCAGTTGAAGAAGCCTGAGAATTCATAACTATGTTGTTATGTTCCTGATTAGAAATTGACTCGAGCCTTATTTTCTTCATGTCACCTATGCATTTTTCTATCTCTTCTTGCAACTGTCTTGTTGTTATTGATGATTTTCCTGCCCATTTCAGTCCAGGGGCTTGGAACTCACCATACATTGGATTGCCTTCAACCCTCTTTGTAACAGCTGCATAATGGCCAATAATCCTCTAGTGTTCACTTGGCACAACACTTCCAACACTTTGTGTAAATAACCACCTTTCACCAAAATTCTCAGGCTGCACATTCACCCACATATATAACTCACATTCATAAATTTATAACATATACACACATTATTTACAATGACTGATGCAACTAACTCACATTCTATGTGACTTTTCCAGATTTTTCATCATGGTGAACACCCATTCTAATAGCTACACTTTGTCTTGTAAATCTCCTGTCAGTTGATGTCACTGGTTTTTTTGCCTTGCCCTTGTTGGTTGATGTATTCCCTTGTTGCTGAAATGCATTGCGAATGGTTGAATTTGGTTCTGAAATTTTTATTCCAGGTAGAGCATTTCGTCTAATTGAGCCCTACTATTGGTTGCATACAGTGTGCATATATTGCTAGATATGCTGGCTTCTTATACCAATGATGTATATATTATAATAAGTCCTTCTTGCTGTGATAAAGTGCACAAATTCCATGAGGGCATGGGATTCCAGTCAAATCCCATGCCCTGCATGTACATGAACATTTTTCAATGTCCACTGTGTGTCTATCTCTACCCTCACTGATTTCATACCCATGCTGACCATTCCATTCCACAATACATTGACTTGCTCTGTCCATATTTTTGTCTAACCTTTCTATGGCACTAGGACTGACATCAGTACACCACTTACTTGCCTCATCTCTCTTTATATGCAGCCTATTCATAGCATTTATTCTCATCCATTCTAACAAACCAAATATGTGCTTATTCCTAGCTTTAACTAAATGACCATTAAATGACTCACACATGTTATTTTCGACAGCATCACACTTAGAACTGAAATTAAAATATGACCTGCACCATGTGTGTGGTGGATATGTCAATAAATGTTCAACTGAACCTAAGGCAAGTTCATCAAGCTTCTTTAGTTGATTAGTGAATTGCTGCTCATAATAACTCTTAACACATCTCCAGTATTGTTGATGTACATCTGACCCCCTCCATCTTTTCTTCCATATTGAGAAAATGTGAACTGCACACCATCTATGCTCTGCCTGGGGTAATTCAACTTTAACAGCTTCAATTAAACCCTACATATCCATTACACCCATTTTATTTAAGATTATATTATTATAAATGTGCATAAGTAAAAACAGTAAGCAGGTTGTATCATTACACTTAGGCAAATCTGATGCAATCAACATAGTCTGGATATATTGCAAATAATCTGGCAGCTCAAAATTCAGAAGTATATTCAATAGCTACGCCACCTTAAACCCAAATGGACAACCAGCAACATCAAAGCACAAACATTACACAGGTATAAAAATATTTAATTAATACAGTAAGTAAAAAATAAGTAAATAACAAGTGAAAAAAAAATTAAACAAAACAGCTGTAGTATATTAGTGTACCTTTTGCATGTCACTTAGAATAGTTAAATCTTTGCCATCAGTTAAATATAGGTCAGCTTTCAAATGTTGCAAGAACCACCTCTATGTGGCCTTTGTCCCATGCTACCAGAAATCTCTGGTTGTTGGCATCTCTCCCAACAATAGTCAGCAACTCTCCTCAGAAAATATTTTTTAAAAAGAAACCATTAACTCCTAACACAGGCATACAATTCCCCATCCACCCCTTTTTCAAAACATCAAAATAAAGATATAACTTGCCAAATGAGCTGGTCCCTTCTTCTGTGTGCACTGCACATGTGGTGCCAGGTATAGCATCTCTTAATACTACAACGTAGTTCCATAAAAGTGCATATTCTTGTTTGTAATCTCCTTCTAAATCTTTCATGTTCTTTCTTTTGACTCGCTTTGCCATAGTGTCATTGATTTCCAGCTTAAAATCTTTCTTTGCTTTGGCCACAATTTGGACTGTTGTCCTGCTTGGATTATCTTCTAGTATGTCATGAAAGTATTCAGTCAATAATGCACATGAGGCTCTCTTATTCTTGAAAACCCTATAGCACTTATGATTTGGATTGTAGGTCTTGACCATAAAATCCTCACTTCGTGTGTCTGTACTAGCAAAAATGCTCCAAAGACAATTGGCAAAGCTGCAGTGGCACCTGATTCTTGTTTTATCATTTTTTTTCCATTTTAATATCAACACATCTAGCCACAACATACTTCGCCACAGCTTTTCGAAACTCATCAGCAGATGCAAAGATCATTCCTACAAGGAACGCAGGAACCTTGCTTTCAAGATTGAATTTGACTTTTTTGGACTTTCTCCTCCTAACATTCCCATGTCCATCTTCACTTGAGTCTTCTTCCAAACTCATGTCATCATCATTTCCAACAACATAGTCAGGATCACACCAACCTCCTCAGTTGTTGTTCCATGTGTGTCATCATCTCTAACAGGTTCCGAAAAACTTTCTCATTCAATATGATCAGCTTCATTTCCTGTTTCATCAACACTATGCTGCTTCTTCGACCTTCCATGCTTTTCATTTTTTAAATTTTCTCTTGTTGTAATCAGTTCAGGATCATCAACATCAGACCCACCCTTATCATGAAAACTTATCTCATCATCTTCACTATCAGTTTGCTCATTTGGATGCTCGATATTTGCAGCATTAGCAAATGACATTTCAGGTCCACCAGTAGACTGTACATTAAGTGGGGCACCAACAGATTCAGGTTGGACATCATGCTGTTCAGGTGGGCCACCATGATCTTCAGGTGGGACAACATGCATTTGAGGAGGGCCACCATGATCTTCATGTGGGACAACATGCATTTGAGGAGGGCCAATATGATATTCAGATGGGGCAGATTGCATTTGTGTTGGGGCACCATGATCTTCATGTGGGGCAGATTGCATTTCAGCTATTTCAGGTTGGGGACCATTATCTTGATGTGGGGCAGCTTGCATTTTAGGTTCACTAGCTGCATGCACTTCAGTTGGGGCAGCAACCATCTCAGGTGCAGCTGGCAGAAGGTGTTCAGCATCATCACTTCCCCTTGCATCTCTATGACATTCAGGCACATCAACTTCATCACTTGCACCTGCACATGGAAATTTATCAATTTGCTCATCTCTGTCACATTCATGAAATTTAGAATTTTTTAAACTTCCACCTGTACTTGCAGCTTCAGTACTTGAACCTCTGATTTCACCTTCTTCTCCAGCAACAAAATCATTTTCAACTTCTTCCCTAGCATTTCTTCCATGAAAATGAACTTCTTCTTCAAATTCATGTCCACATACCCCCTCAGCTACCAGTTCAATATTAAAGCTACCAGTTCAACATTAATGCTACCAACTGACGTTCCTGACCTATCTACACCCTCATAACTTTTTCCTGCAACTGTTTTATTAAATACAAGGCCTTCACACTCCACCCCATCACCTACCATCACATTCACATCTGTTAAGTCAATAATGTCTGAAAATAATAAATCAAATTTTGTATCAATAGCAGAGCTTGATGGTTTCTCTGTTTTTGACTCACTCTCCTTTTTATTACCTTCTATTAGCAAAAGGGCATCACTAACCACAGTAGGTGTATCTACTAAATGGTTAAGATATAACTCAAATACATACTTCCATTTCTCATTAGCTAGATGAAGCATTTTATAAATGGCACTATCATCAAAGACATAAACTAAACCATTTTCAATATCATTCCCCTTAGGTAACCAATAGATTTTAGGTTTGTGTCCATACCCGAGTGTTGTAACTTTCTTCACAATTCTGAAATAACTGAGTCTATCTACATCATATAGTTTCCATTCAAACTTCTCCCCACCCACATACTGAAGCTTCGGATCTCTAACAAAAGTCCCACCATGATAAATATTGAATCTTGCACTCACATACATTATCTCCTTCAAAACAAACAACAAATAAAAAGCATCTTTATTTCAGAACTAAATAATACATTAAGATTCATATATATCTAAAACAAAACAAAATCCCATTTATTTTTACCTTCACATTCGATGGTTTGTGATTGTATGGATTCAATCATCCAATTACTTTTAAGGTTTATAGAAGTTCCAATAATACAACGAACATCTTCAAATCACCAACAGATTCACAACTTCATAAGTTCTCACATTCTTCATCTTCTTGCTCTGCAATTTTCATTAAATGGAGGAGTAGGTGACAATATGTGCATGATATGATATATGGCTCGATTTCGCACCCATTACCGTTACCCAAAACAGCGTCGTTTTTGTTTTTTTTTTTTCCACTTCGTTTTTTTTATGCAAATCTTAAAATTATTGTTTTTAAAAGAAGCTACCTTCCACTCACAGTCCGTTGCTTTCATGCGTTAAGTATCTTTGATTTTTGTATTAATTTGGACGAAAAATCAAAGTTTTGTCCTTAAATGCTGAGAAATTGAAAAATCGACTTGTTTGGGCAATGGCTTTAAGTCCAGGGGGCAATTTGACTATTAGTTCTACTAAAAAGTACTAGAATTTGAATATCAAATCAATATCTGCGGTCTCAAAAAAAAAATTGGATTTATTATTAACTAGTCGTTGACCTGCACATTACGCGGGCTATTTTTATACATGTATAGTAAGCTAATTTTTTTCAAAGATAATAAATGACACACTAGAATAGAGAAAAATATAAATAATTTTTATTATAAATATTTAACAATAAAAAATTTCACTACATAGAGGAAAATAAGCTATATTTTATAAATTTGTACATTAAAGTTTTTTTAATAGTAAAATATAGTTATAAATACTTGAACATCGACAATACATTTTTTGCATTTATTTGTACATAATCCTCATTTGTTGGGTCTTGTAGTTTTCGTTTCCAATGTCCTTCTTCATCTTCCTTGCAAATTTGTATGAAGCTTCTTCTTGTTATAAAATGAGGATCTGACACCATAGTTCTTAATATTTTGCGAGTTTCATGAAATTTTATTGCATGATCTAAATCTTTAGCCATTTACAACAAAATTTGTGTTTCTTTGTTATTACAAAACGTATGCTCGATTATTACATAGGCGAAAGTTGCATACCTATTTCCTCGTAAGTTTGATCTTTTAAGAGTTTTGACTCCTTTCACTATTTGGCCTGTAAAAAAATATTCATATATTCCTGTAACAAACAGAGCATCATTATTATTATTATTATTATTTTGCATTCTAGTATCATCTCATATTGTTGCCTTGTTATGTGTGCTATGAACTTATAAAGAAATTTAAGATTTAAATGTTGAAGAAATCCTGAAGTTTTTGTTGCATTATAAAATTTCATCGAACTACGACAAAACAATTGCAAAATTAATTTATTAAATATATTGTCTTATAAATAAGTAACTAAAATAACGTTACTTACGTTAATTGAAAATTTTGCAAATTTTGCATGCTAAGTTTTGCTATTTTGCGAGAAATTTTTCAGGGAGCTCTTAATGGCAAGATGACATTAGTCATTATATCTTTATTTGATTTCACCTGGTAAGATAATAAATTTTGTGAGGAAAAAAGAAGCACATATAAACAGAAAACACTGCATCCATCACCTATTTAAAATTTGCAAATTTACAGATATTGTGCAATAGAATTCCATGAGAAACCGAAAGTAGGTTATCTAGTTAATGATGCGCTATGATGCTATTGAACATAATAGAAGACACAGCCTACAAAATATCAATATCCAAAGAATGTGCTGCGTAAAATTTGACCAATATGACCTTACTGCATCTTATCAATCAAACAAATCAAAATCACTAACAACCTAAATTTATTTTGCAATGACTATAAAGCATCGAAGTCCTGACAAAAAACCAAATATCAAAAGTAATGAGGTATATTATTCAAAAAAAAAAAAGTAGTAATGAGGTATAAATTTCAGAAGAACAAAATCATCTACATGAAAGCTCCTAGTTATCCTCATCTAAAGAGCAACCACAACTTTTTACACATGTCCAAAACTATCATAGGACCACAGAAAAGCCTCAGGAACACCAAAAAGAAAAATCATCAGAGGTATCTTTATCACAGTCATGTACAGGCCTATTAAAATGATCATGAAGGAGCACGTGGAGTCATACATTCAACTTAAAGGATGAGAGTTCACATTTTACTTTCATTCATAAAATAGAATGATCTGTTCTAGATAATTAATAAAAGGAACCAACACCCTATTAAAAAAAATTGAACTCAACCCTTTAGAACCAGTTAAGTCTGGCATGTAGAAAAACATATTATATGGCTAAGAAAAACGAACATTTAGACATCCAAAATTCGAAACCATCAATGGGTAAAAAACTTGTAAACCATCAATTGGTAAAAAACTATGCAGGTTTTAATATATATCCTTGTCAACGGAAGAGTATGGTTATACTCTATCTCTCTTTCATGATCTTGATATGAGATAATGTATACATAGCTCAATGCAGTGGAGTGCAGTAGATTCCAATCCTAAAAGCCTATATCTTGTTACAGATGTACCCTAAGATATGCTTAAACTTGCATCAGAAGAAGAAGAGCAAGTGCATGTCAACATTTGGTAGAAAAAAGAGAGTAGAAAAAGAAGCGAACCAAATCAAAGCTATTAAATGACAATTACAAATAACAGTTACAAATAGCTTGAAAATAATGTACAAAAAGAGCAACACTCCCTCATGCACCATTTGAAGCATAAAATAAATTATTTTTCAGCTTTGAAGCATAAGCATCATAAACCTCTCCACAAAAAGATTCAAAGAAGAGCCTCCACAAAAAGATTCAAAGAAGAGCCTAACATCTGCATAGATAACTTGCATCAATTAAAAGAGAGAATCACAGAAGAAGAAGAAAAAGAAAAAAGAGTTCATAAATATTCCTCGTAAAATGGAAAAAATATTGCAAACCCATCATCAACTGGAGAACTCAAAGCAAAACCCAAATCTCTAAACAGCAAGAAATTAAATAATATGGTTTTTGTATGGTTAAGATGCCTAAGTTGTATTATGTACAGTTACTTCTCATCCTGAGAGCTAGTGCTGGCCATGGTTTCAAGCTTTAGTTCATTGATGGCATTTTTCTTTGCACTGATGATTTTGATCCTAGCATCTCTTAAGGGATTAAGTGCCACCTTAAAACTATGGTCAGATGATATCCCTTCCTCTACACATTTAATTGCTTCTTGATACAAAAAAATTATAATGTGAATTCTTCCCTCTTTTAGAATTTCCTTGCCTCAAAACAGGATTGTACATCCAACATAGCCTCATCCTTAGCATTTCTTGTCCATTTCCTTTAAATATAATGTTGCGGAAGAATAAACATATTTGTGGCCTTAAAAGCTACAATGACATATCTGCGTAGAATTCCATCAAACTCAAACAACTTCCGACTACAGTTAGCTGTTTGTTTATACGTATTTAAATCAACAAAGTAAACTTTTTATTCTTCGTCAAATCTTGCAACCTCTTCTGGCCCTTTCATCATTGCTGACTAACTCACAACTCCACTTGAAATGTCTCTGTTTTATTAATTCATATATCAAGTTCCACTTGAAATGTCTTCGGAAGCACACCATATGCATCACCCATTTTCTTAGGCATTTTTCTCATTATGTGCCACTTGCAGCACTGATGAGTTGATTATGGAAAAATAATATAATCAAAACAATAAGTTTAAAATTATATATATATATACCATTTAAATGTTCATGGGCCTCCCAAAAGGACTTTAATTGGATCACTAGGAGACTTGCTTCACAAAATGCAATTGCATGGAATGCACGCAAGAGCATATGCAATCAACATGATATGCCTATATCAAACTAAACTCATACAACAACTGATGACATGATAACTAATAGTTTAAAAGCTAATAATGAAATTGAAGATGTCAACCATACCCTCACAGGTTGCCAATGATCCAAACATTCCCGATGCACATACTTTGATGTTCCTTTGCATTTGCATGGGGCAATGAAATCCGTACCTGTAAAAGGGAAAAAGGTATGAAATTAAAAAAGAATGGTGACCATCACGAAATAATCAACTGAAATCCAAAGTCAATAGCCTATCAAAAGAAAGCATATAGTCTGAAATTGAATTCTTCCAAAAAAAAAAAAATCACATAATATATATATATATATACGAAATTGTCTTTCTTTGAAGGAACTAAAGAACTCCACATTCATATTATCATCAATTCTACTGGGTTTTTGCCATTTTCTTTTTCTTTTTCAGCATGTGAAATGAAAAGTTTTCCATGTAGAAATTGGTACCCAAGGAGCCAATAGCTCCTTGCTGCCATGGAATCTACAATGCAACCACAGAGCAAAAGAGACCTTCATATTAAACCCATTGTGAATGGCTTAGGAATTCCATTTTCAGCACATCAATCCCATAACAGTTAATTTATTGAACAAAAGCGCATTTAGTTACAAATAAAAGCACAGTCCCAAATACATTAAAAAATATTATGAGGTAGCTGGTGCAAGACTTTAATCCGTAAGACCATATTTCAACTATAGTTATATTCACATAAAATTCTCACAGCGAAGTACAAAGAATCCTTAAGCTACCTTAATTGACCCAAGGAACACTGCCATTCCCTCTGGAAAATTGTGTAAGCTTATGCCTGCAGTTCAAATAAAAAAAATTCTAGCAAATCAACTATTTAAATTAAGTATAAAATTCAATGTATCTCAGATAAAAAAAAAAAAAAAAAACCAGGTAAAATTCAGCCTAATTTTGAACTAATCAAACTTTTTAGACAATATAAAAATAAACCTGAGATTTTATCAGTTGGGTTTGAGCCGGGCAAATGATTAGGGCGAGAAGAGAAGGAGGGAGAAGAAAAAGATGTAAAAGAAGGTACAAACGATGAATTGGGCGCAGCCGTCCGGTGTAGCTGATAACACCGATAAAAAGGGAGGAAGAGAGAAAAAAATTGCAGAAGTTGATTAGGGCGAGAAGAAGAGGAAAAAATATTAAAAAATAATAATAATTAAGATTAGATTTTTTTAATTATATTTAACAGAATAAAATTCTAATTTTTTAAAATTCAACATATAAACATTTAGAGCTGAATGTTGAATTATGAGGAGAGGTACCTATCAAAATTTGGACTAAATAACTTTAGAACTCAACATTCAACATATATATATATTAGGAGGAGGGTATTTCTACATTAATTTTATTTTGATTAATTAATTGATCATATTTATATTTTTTGAGATTTCAGGGCTACTGCATTATAAAATATAATTAAACCAAATATTAATAGTAACATATATAAATGTTGAGCATTAAAAATATTAAATTATGATATTTGACATGCTTATGGAAGAGTGCATACTAAAACTAAATCCATTGATTTCCTTTAGTTCGTTTGTCTTTTTTGTTGTTGATAAATAATCTTGGTGAGCTTTATTCTTATTTTGTGTGGTTTTAAATCATTTAATAGTGATAGTTTTTTAGATAGGGTGTTCTTGCAGATCCGTCATCTAACAATGGAATGAAGATTAAAAACAAAAGCTCTCTACATCTTCAAGGTTCATCTCTATCTTGTGTGCTCTCCAACATTAACGGCACTCTCAAAACCGTTGGGTTGATGAGTTCTTGGAAACTCACTCTTGAGCTACTCTCCTACTATTTGCAGCCATGGCAACTGCTGCTGCTTGTGCTGGTGAAGACGCTGCTCCTCTACTTGTGCGTCAAAAACTCTAGTTTTTCAGCAAAGAAGATGAAGCATGTGGGTTGTAATATTGGGCTAATGTCCTCCTTATCTAATGAACTTGTAGTGGAATATTGTCTTCCTTGTATTGGGCCCTATTGTAATATTTTTCTTATCTAATGAACTTGGTTGTTTAAAAAAAAAAAAAGAGGAAAGTTTTTATTTTTTAAAAACTACTTAATTAATTTATAATTTTTATTTTATTAAAACTATTTAATTAATATATTTAAATTAATTAATTTTATTTTTATTTAAAATAATTAAATAAAAAATATATTAATTTCCCAGT
>CATIWK010597317.1:0-15305 GCA_949634005.1 Mallotus japonicus
CTAAATAGGGATTTAGGCCCACTGCTAACGTTATGTGAACCTATAGGGTCACACACTTAGAACATGCCCAAAACTAATATGGGCTTATCAAGTCCAGTTAAACTCTTTGGAAATAAATATATATAAATTCGTATATATATATATATATATATATATATAATTATTTATTTATGGTAATTGTTATCTAAATAAATAATAAATATATTTTTGATTTTGTTTTTTAAATAAAATTAGAATTAAAAGTGGCATTTTACCAAAAAGGGTTTTGGTAAGTAAAACCCTAATTGAGAATTCTATATATATGTGATGTTCTCTAGGGTTTCACATACGTCTATCACTTATAGCCACCCAAAATTCGTTTGTCCCTGCATCTTGAGAAAACGAAAACATAGAGAGTTTATTTTCGTTCTTGATTTTGTGAGACAATCAAGAAGTGCTAGCACACAGTTCGTTTTGAATCAAGGTTGTTCGTGTGGATACCAGTAGAGGACGAATCCTGTTGGAGACGTCTCGAATCCATTCTAAGAAAGCAAAAAGCTCGAGGTAGGGTATCACCGGTGTGAACCTACTCTCGTCCTTCCAGCAATTTAGCCTCTTCATTTGATTGTGGTAAGGATTTAGAAACCCTAACTAATCAATTAATCGGATTGCATGGATCCGGATTTTGGGAACGTGATAAAAATTTTTAATTTCTGCTGTGTTTTCTATCACGAAACCCAAAGATAGAATTTGAATCTTCTACGTTATGATGCTTTTAGAACATATGTACTATCCTTGTTTTTAACAATTAAAACAAGAGGTTAGATTGCGATAAAGAAAATCTTAACATCATAAAAAGGAAGGGAGAGGAAAGTGGGGATGTGATCCCTATTCTTCTTAACACAATATTCAGACTTTTTACAATAATATATTACTACTTTAATTTTAAATGATAAGTAATAAAAATCTTTCTTTTTACCACCATAAATTCAAATTTTAAAAAATTCTATCTTAAATCCTAATTCATGCTAAAAAAAATTTGTTAATTCTAATTTGCTAAATCATCCTATATGTTTTATCAAATTTGATAATTACTCTAACCAAGGTGGAAACCTCCTCTCGCTAATAAGGGATTTAAATTCCGTGAATTTTTTTTTTTTAACAACGATTACAATTTGATCGGTGGAGGGGGGAGGGAGATTTAAATCCTCCACCTCATCAGGGAGTCTATCCCGTGGCTGGAACTAGCCAGCCCTAGGCGAATAGATCAAACCTGATTTTTTCCCTAAGAACTACGTCCTTAGGATTTGAAGCCGTGACCTCAAAGGTCATGGACTCAAGCTTTACCACTTGAACCAAGTGGTAAAGGCTAAATTCCGTGAATTTACGGTGGACTCTTTGGGATTGATAAATGTAGTAATACACTCAGATTTTTTTTTTCTCTTTTTAGTTAGTACAAATGGGAATTCGCTCGGATTCTTAACTAGTCATTTTGAACGAAATGGATTTTAAATAACATAATAATACATCATGAAATTATTTTATTTTATTTTTTATCAATAGATTAATTATTCTTTTTAGTAGGATTAAATTAAACTCATTAAAAAAATACATATCACTTTTTTGAAATTTTGATAAAAAAATTTGCAAAAAAGTAATTAGAGGCCATCGAAGTGTCCACGTGGAACCAAAATGCCAATACCACGTATTGCGATCGCAATTATCTTCTCTTGTATACCTTTTCCAGTTTTTTGGCGTGTCTTTTTCACTGTTCATTTCCAAGAGAACAGTTAACGATGACAACGGCTTCGTTTGGGGTAGCTAACAGAGCAGCAGCTGCAGCCGCGGTGGCCAGAGGACCAAGCGCCGCCACCAATGGCAGCAAGAAATTAATGATAACTGGAGTAAGCAAAGGCCTAGGAAGCGCGCTAGCTTTCGTGCTCAGGATAAAACTCAATTCTCTTCAATCGGAACTCCCTTCCGATGGAAGAGCACTTAATCTCTAAAGAATTCATGTTCCTTCTGCATATAACAGTCATTGGTTGGTTCTGGGAATTTTGCCTTTTTTTTTTTTTGCTTCTTAATTTGCTGTTCTGGTTCTTGTATGATCGCTGCTGCTGCTGTTTGTTCATGCTTTGGTCACTGGGAGTTTTGCTTTTAGTTCGCCTCTTGGGGTTGCTATTTTTGTTTGGCTGCTACTACTGTGTTTTGGTTAATGGTTGCTGATGCTGTTGCTATTGTTGTGCTTGTGGGATTGCTGCTCTTGTTTAGATTGCTCTTGCTGTTTTTTGGCTTTACTCATCTTAGTTTAGTGGGTCGCTGGATTTTCATTTTGGCTTTGTGTTTTTTTTTTTTTTTTTTTTTTTTTGTTTTTTGACATGTATTCTTTGGAGCTTTCATCACTTGGGATTTTCCCAAGTAGTTTTACCCCTCACAAATTAATAAAAGATGAAAAAATTAATAAAAGCTAATAAAAAAAAATTAATAACAGATGAAAAATTAATAAAACGTCCGCATAAAAACTAGGCATTAATCAAAGCTAAGTCCTATTACATTCAACAGAAACTAGGCATAAAAACGTCCGCATGTAGAGCGAAATGGATGCATTAGGCATCCTTTTTGCAAGACAGATTGAAACTTAGACAGGAGCCCTCAAATTTTTCTTGAATAAGTTTCTCCATCCGCGCTGCCATCTCTGGAGTCAAATAATTTCTCCAATCTCCCACTTCACCTTTCCTGAAAAAGGAACTGTTTTGAGGTCCTGCAGGTTGGCTACCGGTCTTGTTCGCTTCCAAGTTTTTCATATTTTCAAAACTGCAAATCTTAGAGATCTCTTCTGCAGCACCTTGTTCCTGTTCCTCTATGGAGAAAGGAAACCCCAAGAACTCAGCCAACCTTTTCGTGTATACAACGTTGTTTTCTTTAAGATCTTCATATTTCAAGAACAAAACCTTGTCAGGATTTTCCAGGCTTGCTTTCCAGTATCCCAAAACATGATTCCAAAAAGGTCCATAAACATGGATTCCCCTGCAGTACCACTCGAATAATTCCTCCAAAGAAGGTGGATCCTTGAAACGGGGATGCTTCCGAACAAAGTGCCAAGCGGATATGAGCTGATCCAAAGGATTTCTACTCACATAAACTATTTTACACCTGGAATCCGTAATCGAACTTGGCAGGGACGCATATGGCACATGGGTACTGAATATTCTTGGCTCAGGTATTGATTCAAGATCAGGGCACTGGTTTTTCATGTAAAGATTATGCTCCACAGAAGGCACAATATCGTGAGGACTTGAAGTGGACAAGGGGCTGTCTTTGAGAGTAGGATATTGGGTACGGTTTGCAATTAAATGAATAATGGCCTTCAACCAAGTAGTACCAGATTTAGGATAGCTGACAAGAATTATATCCCTATCACGAGCTCGGAAGTGTTCTTGGAATGAGATGATAGGTTTAATAGTATGTTCTGGGAACCAAAAGTCTTGGTAAAAGTAAAGAGGAACATGAAATTGTCTTTCTTTGGGGAGTGTCGAGAGAAATTTCTGAAATAATTCCTCATCTTCTCCTTCTTCTATAGATGTAGTGGCAGTGGTAGCGTTGAAGGTGCTTGTGATTTCCATGAAAAAAGAGAGAAGATTTTACTGATACAAGGATATGTGAAAAGCAGTGAACAATTGGGAGTCGCTGCCAAGGAGTAGGACGGAGGAGTTCATTGCATACCTTGCCTTTCGTAAGCTTCAAAAATCAACATAAAATATACATTCAAGATTTTGTAGCCCCACGAAAATGCCATTTAACCTACCATTACTTTGCACCAATTTTTTTTATCATCTGATTTGATATTATCTAATTTATTAAAATTTATTTCTAAAAAATGTTGCATTGAATTAAAAAATAGCATTTATCGGTTATATAATAATAAATTAAGGATAATGATATGTGTAGCTGTAAACACTCAATTTCAGGATAGTCTGATTCGAGATAATACAAAGGACCAATGATAAAAATGGGCAGTGAATTTAAGTCAATTAGATATGATTTATGGATTTTCAATTAAATTGAAAGGACTTATTTGAAAACCCTTTCGCAATTTCTTCAAAAAATGATTATTTATTTTTTTATCATATATTTCTAACTAAATATATTATTGGAAATAAGGTATTTCCGATCGGGAATACACTATTTCCCATCAGAAATAGAGATTTTTTTCCGTTTTTTTTGTTCATTTATTTTATTTTTCATTTAATTTAGTTTTGATTATTATTTGATAAATTAATGTCATAATGATAAGTTTTATCGATCATATTATTTTATCAGATAATTCAATTATTTTTTTTAGTTTTTATTATGTAGTTATATATCTTTTTTTTTTTTTTTGTGGTTATCTGAACTCACCTATAAAAAAGTGAACATCAGAAGCTTGGAAAAAAGAAAGAGAGAACAAAAAAGGAGAAAAATGCACACAGAGAGACCACTGACACATAGAGAGAGAATTTTTTTTTCCAACCAAAAGTGAATATTATATTAGAAAAGCAACATTACATTAGATGGACCAGCACATTGTGAAGGGCCACACCAACTTAAAAGCTTTACAATTTGAAGGGCAAGGCTAAGATACAACCCAAGACCAAATTTGTTCAAGTTTAGGGTAGTGACCCTAATTTGTTGAGAAGGAAATAAGGGTGACCATATGGTGGTGGCAGCAACAGCAACAACAATTAGATGATGCACGCTTGCAGCGGCAACATCAACGTGATAATGCACAGCATGAGGCTTAAGTTGCTTAAGTTGTTGATATCATGGACTAAAGAAGATGACTATGTCCATACATAGGATAAGCAACTGCAAGCAAAATAGGGAAAAGGAGATCAAACACTAGACAAAGTCAGTCGAGTTCCAGCAAAACATAGCTGAAGAAAATAAACTGCGTCGATCCACAGGGGGACAATGATCTCCTTCTACCTCATCGGTGATGCAAAGCCTTTGTAGGGTAAATGCCCTTTGATGTTGAAGAGAGTTGAGACCCAACAAAACAAAAGCATACACCTCAATAAATCCAACAAAATATAAATAGGCAGATCTGCCAATCCATCTGTACCAAAAGGCTATCAACAGAAAACTATGAACACATTGATATATAAACAATATTTTATTTAATAAAAACCAAAACCAGAAAGAAATGAAAACATATGGATGATTACTGGTTAAAACTAGTAGCCATCCCTTGGTAAAAACACTATATGTCAAAAGTTGTGGCACTATTT
Organism: Mallotus japonicus; assembly: GCA_949634005.1. Classification (NCBI taxonomy): domain Eukaryota; kingdom Viridiplantae; phylum Streptophyta; class Magnoliopsida; order Malpighiales; family Euphorbiaceae; genus Mallotus; species Mallotus japonicus. The sequence continues at coordinate 5,247 of CATIWK010597317.1, forward strand.
ATGGAGAGAAAACACTATAATAATGAGGGAGATAGTTTTTTTTTTTAGGGAAATAAAATAATTAAAGAAATTAGGGGGTTGCAGCAGTGTCTTGAGAGATTAAGTACAATAGGTCTTGGTGAACATTAAAAAGACCACTGTGAACAATAGAAACAAAGTTTTTTTTGGCTAACCAATCAGCTACTCTGTTGTTGCATCTACGGGTAACAGAAAAATTGAGACTCGTGGAGGGAGAGATGAGTTACTGGATTTCGAGAACCAGGGCTTCAACTATCCATGGGAGAGAGTCCGATGAAGAGTTGCAGAGGTGGATAGCATTTTGGCAATCCGATTCGACAATGAAAGGAATAAAAGGAAATTTTTTTGCATATTTCACTGATTCCTTGATAGCGAGAAGTTCTACCTGAAGAGGAGAGGAGCAGAGGGAAGTTAAGGTAGCCAGGAAGAGAACAAAATCCGCTATGTTTCTGACTATGAAACTCATGCTGCATTCATTGGAAGAACTGAAGAGAGCTGCATCGCAGTTGATTTTCCAAGTACCTGGAGTGGGAGGTTGCCATTTTGTAACTTGGGTTGGAGAAGTTTCTGTAGGTTGGGTGGGTTGTGGTTGGGAAGGGGATTGGGTAGTTGAAAGAGATGACCACCATTCTGAGGCTTGGGCAGCAGTTCTGATAGGGTCCTCTTGTGTTCCATTGAAAGAGGTGTTGTTTCTGGATTTCCAGATATACCAGCAAATAGAGGCTATGAGTTCCAAAAGGTGAGAATTTTCAGAGTTGTGAAGCATGGTTGTGATGTTTAGCCACCAGTTACTAAAGCTTTGGAAGCCTTGATTGCTAGGCATGTAGTTGAGGGGGCTGGCATACCATGTACGCTTTGAGAAATCACATAGGAAGAGAAGGTGTTCAAGTGTCTCTGGGTCTTTGTTGCATCAGCAGTAGATTATGTTAGAGGCACAACCTCTTCGAGACAAAGTGTCCTTAGTAGTTATGGCATCCCAAGCGCATCTCCAAATGAAAATTTTGACCTTTTGGGGAATATTGAGCTGCCAAATGGAGTTCCACAAAGAAGGATTATTAATATGAGGAGTTGAGCTTGAGGCCGAGAGAGTGAGTTGACTGTGCTATTTTTTTAGGATTTTGTAACCTGATTTACCACTTTAGTTACCTCTTTTATCAAATGCCAAACCAGAGTGTCATTTCCAAGTCGGGGGTGGATAGGGATATATTGGATAGCTTTGTGTTCTTCAGTGGAAAAAAGGGATGAAAGCAGATTATTATTCCATTTACCTGTGGTCTGATCAATGAGGTCTTTAACGAGGTGAATTTCTGTGTTTTCAGGTCTTGGGGAAGTGATTCTGAAGTTTGGGATTGAGGGGACCTAAGGGTCGGACCAGATACTGATGCCATTTCCAAATTTTACATTCCAGTGGGAGCCATCTATTATGAGCTTTCTAGCTTTGATTAAGCTGCTCCAGATCTAGGAGGATTTCTTGCCTTGACTAGCTTGCATAAAATTTGTGAAAGGATAGTAGATTCCTCTAAGTAAGCGAGCACATGGGGTATTGGGGTTCTTAGCTAATTGCCAACCAAGTTTAGCAAGCATTGAAGTGTTGAATAGCTCCATCTGACGAAACCTAAGGCCTCCATTCTATTTATTTTTCGTTAATGTTTCCCATTTTATCCAGTGCAATTTTCGTTGAGTGATGTCTTGGGACCACCAGAAGTGCTTGATTAATTGCTCAATTTTTCTTGTGATGCTAGAAGGGAGCATGAAGACAAACATGATGAATGCTGGAAGTGCTTGAATGACTGCTTTAATGAGAGTTTCACAACCAGCTTGCGTGAGAAATTTACTCTTCCAGGAGTAGAGCTTAGCTTGGGTTCTCTATATAAGGAAAGAGAAGAGAGCTTTTTTTGTTTGACCCTAATCAATAGGAATGCCAAGGTATTTGGTGGAGTAACTCGATTCACTGATGCCTAGCAGAGTAGTGAGGAGCTGTTTGTCTTCAAATTTAGTATTTTTGCTGAAAATTAATTCTGATTTGCACAGATTCAAGCTTTGACCCGAGGCAGAAGTGTATGTGTTAAGGAGTTGTTTGAATATAAGAGTTTCTTCCTGGGTGGCTTCACCAAATAAAACAGTGTCATCAGCAAATAAGGAATGGGTGATGGTGGGGCAGTACCTGTTGACTCGAATGCCTTTGAGTTGGTTGTTGGAATGGGCATTGTTGATGAGTCTTAAAAGGTAATCGGCAACTAATATGAAGAGGTATGGTGATAATGGATCACCCTGTCTTATGCCTTGTTGTGGGTGGAAAATGGCGGTGAGAGAGCCATTGATGAGGATGTTGTAAGTGACTATTTAAATACATTCCATGATGAGGTTAATCCAATACTGATGGAAGCCGATTTGGGAGAGAGATAACTTGAAAAATTCCCAAGTAACTTTGTCGAAAGCTTTAGCCATATCCAACTTCATAGCAAAATAACCTTTTTTTCCCTTTAAATTTGGTCTTGAGGGCATGAAGGATTTCATGGTTTATGATTATGTTTTCTTGAATGCTTCGACCACTAACAAATCTTGTATGTTGGGGAGTGATGATCTGTGGAAGGAGTTTTTTTAGTCTGTTGGCTAAGACTTTGGATATGATTTTATAGATATAGTTATAATAGCTGATGGGGCGATATTCTTTAAAGGTTTGAGGATGTTTGGATTTAGGAACTAAAGCAATGGTAGTGCGGTTCAGATGTGGAGGTAGTTTACCAATTTGAAAAAAAAGATTTGGCTAGGGAAATGACTTCGGTGGAGATAGTGTCCCAGTGATTTTGGTAGAAGATGCCCTGAAAACCGTCGAGACCAGGGGATTTAAATTTCCCCATGCCAAAGGCAGTATTTTTTATCTCATCTTCTGTCAAGTCACATAGAAGGTCTTTGTTCATCTTATATGTGACAAGTTTAGGGGTGGTTTGGTAGAAAAAGTCGTTTACTTAGGTTGTGGTTCTTTTGAAGAGATCTCAAAAATGTTGGACAGCTAGGTATTTAATGTTGTTTTCCTCTGTTTACCATCTTCCATCTCTGTCTTTGATTTTGAAATTTTGGTTTCTTTGCCTGCGATGGACTATAGTAAGGTGAAAGTATTTGGTGTTGCGGTCACCGTCTTTGAGCCACTAAATGTGGGAGCGTTGCTTCTAGAAAATTTCTTCACTTTGCCATTGGTTCGCAATGTTAGATTGGGCAGATGCTGCATCGTCTTTAGATTTATCAATGAAGATACATGTTATAGCATGATCAAACTTCTATTCAAGTGAGTGGGTAGGCTGAGCAATGCTATTGTTTTTTGTTTTGACCCAGTTGACAAGTTGAGTTCTTAAAAACTCAAGCTTGGCATCAAATTGTGTGAAACCAGGTTGTGGATTTATTTGTTGTTGCCAAGCTTTTTGGATTAATTCGTTCCAACCAGTATCAATTTCCCATTTAACTTCATAAATGAGGTGCTTCTTTCTGTGGGGTTGTTTGGGTTCAGCAGTGATGATCAAGGGACGATGATCGGAGCCAAGGAAGGAGCCATGGACAACTCTAGCATATCCATATTGCAGACACCAAGCTGAGTTAGCAAGAGCATGATCTAATCGGGCTTGTATGTTATTTGAACCAGATTGTTTATTATGCCAAGTGTATTTTCCTTCGTTGAATTCTAGATCTAGGAGAGAGCAGACCTCCAAAAAATCAGAGAAATCTTGGAGTTGAGAAAGGGATAGAGGTTTACCTCCTAGTTTGTCATCTTCTGTGATGCAAGAAGCCAAGGTAAAGAGCCATTTTGATCTAGGTTTTTGAGTTGGCCATAGACTTGTTGTTAAAGATCTCTTCTCGGGCTACCATAAACTCCTGTAAATTGCCATTGGGTGTTTTCATTGATCAGTACATCAATGAAGTTTGCAGATGTGTGCTTGATTTGAACGTCCCAATCATCGCGCCACCATAGGCAGAGGCCGCCAGATCACCCCTCTGGTTCAACATAAGTACCGTTTGTAAAACCCATTTTCTGCCTCAAGAGTCCGAGTTTGTTACTTTTTTGATTCGTTTCCATAAGAAAGATTTTTTTTTTGAACGAAATAAAATATATTGAAAAAAACTAGAGGATTACATCCGAAGAAGACAAGCTATTCGTTTCCATAAGAAAGATTAGATCAGGTTTTTCTTGTGCTACCAGTTTCTTTAAGACTTTGACAGTCAGTGGGCCAACCCCTGCACATTCCAAGATAGAATCGATAAGAAGAAACAAATAAGATCAACTTCACTGTTCAAATAGAGGAAACAGAGAGCGACCACTTTTTTTATGCTTATAATGGAGAAAGTTATTTCATGTGAACTTGTTTAGACACTATGATTCTACCTTTTATTAATTCTACCATCAATCTGATCCAATATAGACATAAAACCACATTTTACAAACAGTGAATGCTAGATCTCTGAGGGAAATCACTAAGCATCCAACCATTCTTCTCTCTTCGTTGATTCTTGTTTAATTATTTCTTATTTTTTTATTATTTTAGTTAATCATCTACTAATATTTATTTTCATTTTTTTTTTCATAAATGTCAACATATGAGGAGGAGATTATGTTCACACAATTTGAATCAAACCTATTGAATCAAACTATATGAATCGTCAGATCGAAGTAATCTGATTGGACAAATTTATTTAGACTCTATCCTTATGTCCAATCAGAAATAGGAAATTCTAATCGAAAATAGGTTCCGATCGGAAATAGGTTTGTTTTTTTTTTTTGCTTTCTATTTTTAATCAGAAATAAAGATTTCTGATAGGAAATATACACTTTTACATTTTTTTTTTGTTTTACCTGTCTTTTGTTTTCTTGTTTTTTATTCTTTTAGTTTATATTTTGTTTTGTATTTGACTTAATTATTTTAGATTGTATTTTTATTTTGTAATTTTATTGCAATCGCCCCAATAGTGGGAATATAGTGAAACCATCTAATTTTATGTTTTTATGTTTAATTGATTAGTAAATTAGGTTTATTAGGTAAAAATAATCAAATTGATGACATAGATATTTAATTAAGGTTTAATTAAAATTGAATTAGATGTAGGTGGTTAGATTTAGGTTTTTAATTAATTATTTAGACATAATTTAATTAGGAATAATAAATGAATTTAGGCACATAATAAATTAGTTTATTCGGTTAGATTAAATTTAGGTTCACTTAGTGAATTTAGATTTAGACTCACTAATTAAAAGCTCATGTATAACAAGTAGACCTAGCCCACTTAATTAAAATTAATGTAGACTATCTTTAGTTTTAGTGATTATTTGCCTATTTTTTAATGCATTTTTACGTACTTTTCATATTGATAATTGTATGTAATTAGAGGAATAGAATTTTAATTAATAAAATAAATCTAAAGAACATAAGACTAAAAGAAGTTAGTATTCTACACCTAGAATTTTCTCGGTGTGGTGCTAACTCTTTATTAGGGAATTGAGTTACCACCACATAAAAGTTGTCCCAGTTATTACCCTATGTGGCAACTCCTCATCTCAATGCCATATCTTTGTGATAATTGTTATATGTTCTCTAGAGTCTTGAACTCAAACAGTATCGTGGTTGCAATAGACTTGGGGGAGTGCTAAACCCCGCTGCCTACAATAGCGATCCATGACTATTACAAGCAGTTACACGACAGATTTATTTTTTAAATTATTTGATTGTCCTTAAATAAAAGGGGGAAATCGGCTGAAGATGAGAAATTTTTTTGTAAAATCACGACTGGTTATTCAAGTTGTGGTCCACAACACGAAACTTTACCAATAAATTAAATAGTACAAAAGAAGTTTGATAAAATTACACCCTGCACCAGCTTTAACCTAATTATTCTCAGATATATGACTGGGTTTTTTTCAACTATACCTTTCTGTGTTTCAATAACACAATTTTTTTCTTTTTTTAATTTTATGTTTTTTCAGTTGTGTCATTCTCTTCATTTTCCCCTTCTTATTTTCTCCATCTCTTCATATACTCATTCTCTTCATCTCTTCTCTCAAATCTAAAAGCAACCTTTGTAACTATCGATTAATTAAAATCTATGTCTGAGCAAATCCATAAACATTATAATTAAAATTTCTTCTTACATCGTATAATCTTCACTTTTCCATCCTTTTTTTATATTGAAAACCATCATCTTATAATTGAATCATAATGGGTAGGTGTTAATTTTCATTACTTTTTGGTGGTTAATTCTTGGACTATTTTTAGTTTTGTTCTCATGTCCTGAATCAATAGCAAAAGAGATTGTTTGCAGCTTGGAAAAGAGTCCAATCAATCTATTCTACTTAGAAACATCCCCGATTTTGACTATTTCTACAATTGAAAGAATGGAACACCAATAAAAGGAAAACTGGACCATGGATGATGTCAAGAATGCAGTGATTCAAGATTTGAAGATTATGATTTACGATGAACTGAGACAAGTCCTAGCAATCAAGACTCCAGTTATTGTTGCTGCTATTCTACCTACTGCTGCTGCTGCCATTCCACCTACTGTTGATAACAGGGGTGTTACTGTTGAAGATCAACGTTTGAATGTTGCAAGAGTTGTGCCTAATGTAAAGATGAAGTTTAAGGATGTGGAAGACTATATGACACAGAAGGCTAAAAGGGAATTAATCGAGCTAGTCAAAGAACTTGAGTTAAAGCAGATGCAAGCATTGGCTAGAAAGATGTCTAAAATGAAGGAGCTAATAAGAGGATAAGGTATGGGATACACTTTTGATTATGATGATATGATATTTGTTAAGGAGAAAAGCTACCAAATAAGTTCAAGATGCCTCAGCTACAGAAGTTCAATGGTACTGTACACCCAAAGGTGCATCTTAGCCAATACTTGACTACTATGGATACTATTAAAGCCCCTTTATCGGTTATTATAAGGTTATTTATGCTATCTTTGAAAGGCATGGTTATGAATTGGTACCATGGGTTAGAGAAATTTGTTCTAGCTAACTGGAAGGAATTGTGCATGGCTTTTCTAAAGCAATATAAGCACAACACTATGCTGAAGGTGTCTATTAGGTACTTGGATCTAATTAAGCAAAAGACAAATAAATCTTTCTCAGACTTTTTGACAAGGTTCATGAACAAAGCAGAGTTGATGAAAAATAAACTAGCTAAAAAGGAACATATAAGGGTGATTGTGAGAATTGTTTCACCTAACCTGGTTGAAGGTTGAAAATGATGAATTTCAAGACATTTTTGGACCTATATGACAATGGTTTGCAAGCAGAGGAGATTGAGAATAGGAAAAGAAAGAACACAAGAAGTGTAAGAGGGAAAAGCTATTAAGCTGGAGGAACTCAGCAAGGAAACACTAGTAAAGTTATAGACATTCATCCAACCATTGTCCAAAGTCCTAAAGCGACTAATCCAAAAAGGGCTTGCTCTAACCATTAGCCAATCTAAATCCACCAAACTAAAATATACCTAGCTATAACCCAAATAACCATTGTAAATTCCACCAAACACTTGGACACCCTATAGACAATTACATTTCCCTCAAACACGAAATCCAAGACCTCATAGACGCAGAAAAAATCACCGACCCAAAAACACAAAACCTAAATTCAAGCAGTAAAATGGCATTCTTAAGCTAAAGAAATATACCACCACTAGCTACATTGATGTTTAATTCTAGAGTTAGCAAAGAATAAGTGCTAGACTCATTTGAAGATGTAAATGTAGCTGAAGAGAAACCATTACCACTTGGATAAGAACTTCTTAAAAATGCAAAAAAGTGTAAAGAACCTTTAACCCCTAAACACCCATTGATTGAACCAAAGAGAAAAAGAAATGAAGATTCATTGGGACAACCTTTAGAAAAATATGAAAAGCATTTTATACCAAACCACCTTCCTTTGATATATTAATGAGTCAATTGTAATAACTGGATGGGGAGATGATATGAAATTGCAAGATGAGAAAGAGACATACAAGGTTAAGATATAGAAAGATGGGAAGAGAGATAGGAGTATTGGTACCATTGACATATGGTATAACTCTGAAGAAGAAAATACTAAGGGATATAATATGTGGGTAGATATTGATCCAAAAGTGAACCACGTCACTAGAAGTGGAAAAAATATCAATCGACTAAAAGGAAAACAAAGAAAACTACAAAAAAAAAAAAAAATAGAAAGAGGAGAAAATGGAAGATGAACAAAAGGACCACCTAATTCTTGAACAGCTCCAAAAAGCAAAAGCAAGCATAAGTATATGAGAGTTATTAATGCACTTTAGCAGTCATAGGAAGGTGCTGATCAAAGTCTCAACTAAAATGGATATCAAGACTATTGATTCACCAGAAATAGTAATAGTGAAAATAACTAACAAAAAGCATGGTGTGATAACAATTTTGAATGAGGATTTACTACTAGAAGGAAGGGATCGTAACAAAGCCTTATTTATTCCTACTAAAGGAAAGGGTAAGAAGACCAATTATGTGATGGTAGATGATGGATCAGGCATCAATGTATGTCCTCTTTGGATAATGCCGAACTTGGGGTTGAAAGTAAAGGATTTGACGAACTCGAATTTGATGATCAGGGCTTATGATGACAGTACGAGGTGCGTAAAAGGGATGTTTCAAGCTCTTGTGAAGGTTGGGCCTGTAGAATCAACTATTAAATTTACCGTGTTAGACATCCCTATGACTTTTGCTTTGCTTTTGGGTAGACCTTGGTTCTATACTTTGGGAGGAGTACCCTCAATAGTGCAATAAAAGATTAAATTCCTTTATGAAGGAAAGATTGTGACTACAAGTGCTGGTGCTAATAAATCTATAGCATCAATACTTGATAGTCAGAAGGAAATAAGGGCAATTACTGGCTTTCAAGTAACCAAAATTTTTTATGGAACATAGATGAATCCTAAGGTTTCAAGGATGATTAAGAGAATGCAGTATCATCCAAGTTAAAGATTGGGGAAGAACTAACAATGACTGCTAGAGCTACAAAAATTCAAGGGGTAGACTAATAGAAGATGTTTGGGTTATGATGAAGCAATAAGAAACCATTCCCATAGAAAGTGAAGCCGATAGAAGAAAGTTTTGTTAAGGAAGGAAAAAAGCAAATTCTACCTTAGTACAGAAGAACTTGTCAAAGTTATTGGAGTGAAGGTTCCAGAGTTTGATATCTTTAAAGACTAGATTATTGAGAATTTGGTACATGACAATAAGGATGAGGTGATTGAGAAGTTCATTGAGAAGATGCAAGCAATGGAAATTGAAAAGCTGTCATGTTTGCCACCTGAGGAAGAGCCACCATAGGACCTAGCATTCATCATAGAAAATAGTTATATAGATGTTTTCTTTGAAGAAAATGGTGTAATAATGTCCCAAAATTATGAAGATGAAAGCACTTTTATATATGTGACCAATAATATGAAGTCGGGATAAAAAAAATGGTAATTCCTGATCAGTCAGATTGTGACTCCAAAACACAAAAGTCGAGATAAAAAATGGTATACGTCGATGAGAAATCGACAGTGCTAAAGATAGACATGCTCACCTAAGTACTACATCTTGCATCCATAACCAAGGAGAAGAACCCTTAACCTCTCAAATCCCATTACGCCAGTCATGAATGCATACTGACAGATATGCTTAGTAGTCCTAAGCTAGTTAGCCTTAGTCTACAAGATAAGTGAATAAGGTAAGTTCTCAATTTTGTAAGATGAAGAAGCTAATTATTTTATTTTTGTTTTCTTACTAGGTTCCATTCTAAAGAGTTAATATTGTAACACCCACATAATGCATTTACATTTATTTGCATAACATGCATATCATATAGACATGAATAATACATGGATTAATAGTAATATATGTATACATATATATTATGGATTTGATTACATTGATTAGTAATATACATATATATATATATATATATATTGATATAAATGCAATTGATTGTTTTAAACAAAATGATGCATGTAGGACTAGGGTGTAGGATATGTGGCAACCTTAAGGTAAAAGAAACAAATAAAA
>CATIWK010597368.1:0-22002 GCA_949634005.1 Mallotus japonicus
TGCCGTGCTGCACTCGTTCGTTCTGTTAACATAACAATATTTTTGAGGTATTCTTTCAATTATTATGCCTTAATTTCTGATTAATTATCTCCTCACCTGAGGTCTGATTATTTTATTTTTATATAATTATTTTTTGAGTTTTGATAGAAGAAGATCAATATACCCTAATAATTCATTAAACTAATTCTGCTGTTTAGCTAATTTCCTGAAGAGAACAAAGAAAAAAAGCACGAGATGTTATAATAATACAATCATAAGTCATATATATAAATGATTCAGCTGTTGGGAAAGCGTCCTTTCTGAGTTCCAATGGTCAGTGATGAGGAAAGTTAGCAGATTCAAACTCAGATTAATTACAAATGAATTTTATCTACTTGAGTTGTAATAGTTTTAGTTGGTGTAGCTGTCTACATACATAAATTACTACTCCCATTTGTAACTTCATTAAAATTTCATGAGATCAGTTCAATTATTCGAATAAAAGCTTTTTCTCTCTCTTTATGGAGTTAAATTTTCTGGTTCATTTTGCCCTCATTTCACTTTAGCTATTAAATCTCAATTGATTTTTTGATAACTAAATTTAATTTAAATATCATCGACAGTTCAGTTCATATGATGTGAAACCAATTTTGATATATTGAAAGAATATTTAGTGACCACCAAAATAAAATTTATATATTTATAAATAATTTTTATTGATTACTTTGTTAATTTTTAAATTTTTATAATTTAAGATATGAAGTTTATTTATAAATATAATGTAGTCTTTAAATATTATTAATTTTATTCTATTGTTTATAGTTATAATTTAAAAAGTATTAACAAATTAAGATTAATTATTGAAGTACGAATAATTTAACATGAGATATATTAGTTTCGCCTATATAAATAATTAAATGATCAATGAATAATTATTCAGTCAAATGATTGATGAAAATGTGATTTATTTGATTTATAATTTTATTAACATTAAAATACTTAAAAAAATTTTGGAGATATTAATTGTTATTTTGAATAAAATATTTATTAATTAAAATTATAAAATAATGATTTCTATTACTTTTTTTTATAGTATTAACTTAATTAAAGTAGAAAGTAAAAATTTTAAAATATTTATATTTATATTAATTAATTTGATTTTTAAATTGTCAGTATAATTTTTTTAATATTCACTTATTTGAATTTTATTTAAAAATATTTTATATATATCTATAGTTTTGAATAGTATCAATTTAAAATTAAATAAAATTTACATTTGCATAATTAATTTTTGTTGTTTATTTAATTAATAATTTAAAATTTTTAAAAATAAATTATCTATATGTATATTTTTGAATAATGTAAATTTTAAATTAAAATAAAATTTACATTTTTATGATCAATTTTTTTTATTATATAATTATAAATTTTATTTTTTCATAATTTGCAATGTAGAATTCATAATATTTGATAGATTTTTTATGATTTTATATATATTAAAATATTTTTAATTTTTGTTTAAATTATGTTAATTTTTATTTTAAACTAACTTATTTATTCATAAAAATCATAGAATAATATTTTTATAATTTTCAGTAATTAGATATGAATTTTTTAACGTAGATCAAATAAATTTCTTGACAAAATTGATTAATGAGTTAAATATATAGATGGTCATTAAACTTTGCATTTTTTTCATTTTGAATACTAAATTTCAATTGATTTCATTTTGATCACTAATCTTAATTGACATTTGACTTGTATGATGATGTGGCTAATATTGCTTGAATATTCCAACTCCGGCTGCTATATCGGTAAAACGCCATCAAGTAACCTGTTGATGATACTTAAATTAAAGTTTAGTTATCAAAAAGAAACTAACCAAAATGAACTAGTGCAAAACTGGATGAAAATCAAAATATGTAAAACCCCTCTTTATAAGCAAAAAAAGTCAACTTTTATGGGATTGCACGATTTCAAAAAATATATAGAATCTGTTTTTATTATTTGAAATTAAAAAATGGAAAAAAAAAAGACAAAGTCAACTTTGATGGGGTGGAAGTGGCACGAGTACTGCCAGAGGTGTGGAGTTGAAGGTTTCAAACACCCATCAATTTCAGCTTGTCCATTTTAATTTGCAACTGCACGCATGCTTCCTAAACAATAGTTACAATCATAATAATGCAGTAATATATTGTTAATTGAAAGTAGATATATTTATATTGATGGATGTTCTTTTCAACAAATTCGTTTAATAATTCATTCATTTTAAATATTGGGTTGGCTTTCTATTTCCGCAATGGTTTTGCAATTTTTCATTTGTTGACTTTGTGATTTTTTATTAGTGTACCTTAATCAATTAACTTATATAGTTGTTCGTCTCTTTAATTCTACTCACAAAATGGCGTGAAATAGTAAAAGAGCTATCACTATTATTAGAGTATTCATCTTTTGATTTTCATTGGGGATTCTTTTGCTCTGCTTCAAAAACCATATGAATCAATGATAGTTTTAAATATTAATTTTTTAATGATTTTTTTTGTTAAATGCTAATTCACTGCAATAAGTGTTTAAATAAATAACGTCTTTATAACCAATTTACTTTTGTGATTTAGACACTAAGAGGGTGTCAACCTAGTTGAGATTTTTAGATGTGTTATCTGATTTTTGCCCTCCAATCTTTTACTAAAAAAAAATAATGTCTTTATATATTTATATTTTTAATATACACGCAGTATACTTTTAATTTTTCTAACACTTACATATTTTCCTATATTTTAATATACACACACATTTTAAAAAAACTATTTCACCATATCTATTTTGACATTTCATACTTTAGTATTTTTCTTTTTGTACTGCTTATATGAGCATACACAGATTGAACACAGTTTGTATTTTTATAATCAAATAATCATTTTATAGAAATGTTAACCACAAATAAAAAAGTGATAGGTACCTTTTTTGTACTTTTCTTAAAAATTTGTTTTAGTAATGTATTGATTTTATTAGGTCATATGACTTCATCATTGCATATTAATTACATTAATAATTTAATTTAATTTAATTTAGGGATCACATTTTCCACTTCTCATTATATATATAAAAAGAAATGGTACAAAGCCAACAAGATAGTATTTAAACAGTAACTCCTTTTCAAGATATTCTAATTAAAGGTATAATGATTCGAGTTTTGTTGTCATCAATTTAAAAGGGAAGGATTATTTCCTGTTGTGAAGTTCATTAATACTTAAATTATATGACATTTCTATTAAAAAGAAAAAAGAAAGGAAGAAATAGCTAGTGCAAATTAAAAGGAAACTAATATTATATAATATATCAATCAAAGTTCACAAGTGGTTGGATTGTGCAATCAATCTAGGCTAGATGGCTAGAAAAACAAGTTTTAGTTACGTATGTGGAATCTAACAAACTAACTCAGTTCAAAAAAAAAAAAACTAACTAACCAATACAAAATATATTCGAATATTATAATTTTGAAGCATTGTATTTGTTGATAAGGGGGCCAATCAAACTGATTCTTGCTTACATCAGTTGCAATTAAATCCTGCAATGCATTGCATACATGTACAAGAAAAAGAAGAGACAATAAGCAGCCTAGTTAATTATTTAGTACTTTGTACATGTCGTTGCATTCTATATTATACTAGGAATATATAGAAAGATGGACAATTATTGAAAATGATAATAATAAAAAACCAGTAGTTGACTTGTATACAATTGAATTAAATTACAAACAACTAAGACATAACAATAATAAATTAAGAATGATTTGTCCTGGAGCGCCTATAAAATCCTAAACAGCAATGCCGGTGTGGTGTTCAATCGTAGAATTAGCCAGATAGATGGCAGAGCAAATGGAAAGTGATGATGAATTTAAAGAAGCAGAGAGTGCAGTCGTAGAAGCTGAAAAGAAGCTCAAAGATCGAAAGGTATCATGGGCAAAGCTGCGTCGTGTTGACTCCCTCAATTTGGAGGCTGGCAGAGTGTCCATGTCTCACCATTCTACTAACAAGGTCTTAAAATGCTTTTCCATAAATATTATCTCCTAATCATCTATGCAAAATCTTGTCCTTGCATGCATGTGCATATTATGTTTACGTGTGATTACATGCTAAACTCTAAATATGTATGTATACACATGCACAGATTGATTGGAGGAGGACCTTGAATTTGGCGTTTCAGAGCATCGGAGTGGTATATGGAGACATAGGGACCTCCCCACTCTACGTGTATTCGAGTACTTTCCCCAATAACATTGGTGCAAAGGAGGACATTCTTGGAGTATTGTCCCTCATCATTTACACCATAATTCTTCTGCCCATGCTTAAGTACGTCTTCGTCGTGCTGCGGGCCAATGACAATGGTGATGGTGAGTTACGTCTTTCACTGCTGCATCTCCTACATCGGATCGTTTTAATTCTGTACATATTAATATAATTATTTGGCATGGCGTGGCATGCAGGCGGAACCTTTGCACTCTATTCGTTGCTAACCCGATATGCAAAAGTGAGCTTGATACCAAATGATCAGCCAGAGGACAGGCAGCTTTCCAACTACAATCTTCAAATCCCATCCACTCAGTTGAGACGTGCTGAGAAAGTTAAACAGACGCTGGAGAATGGTAAAACCATTCAACTCATACTCTTCCTGGTTACCATACTGGGAACATCCATGGTCATTGGAGACGGTGTTCTCACTCCATGTATTTCAGGTTGGTTGGTTTTGTTCCTATTGATTCAGGCTTACCAAGTCAAACCAATGAATTTCGACTAACTAACCAGATTTTAACGAAATGTTATTTTCACAGTTCTTTCAGCTGTGAGCGGCATCGGGTCCCTCGGCCAAGGTAAGCACTTTTCTGTTAATTTAATTTGTATGCTAACAGATGACAAACTAATGAGATCTCATCTGTAATTTATAGTCTGATTAATTTATCGTGGTTATGCATTTCAGATGCTGTTGTGGGAATTTCAATTGCAATCTTGATCATTCTCTTCTCCGTTCAACGATTTGGCACCGACAAAGTAGGCTTGTCCTTTGCTCCAATTATTCTCTTGTGGTTTCTGTTCATCAGCGGCATAGGACTCTACAATCTCTTCAAGTATGACGTGACTGTATTACGCGCTTTGAATCCAAAATATATCATCGATTACTTCAAGAGAAATGGGAAGGAAGGATGGATCTCACTTGGTGGAGTTGTTCTATGCATTACAGGCAAGTTCATGATACATTTTTGATAGGCCTTTAATTGGCATTCTGCCTTGCTCCACTCTCCTCTGCTTTTTTTTTATTTTTTAAGCTCATTAGGCTGCTACATATGCATTACAGGCACCGAGGCTATGTTTGCTGATCTTGGCCACTTTAATGTCCAAGCAATTCAGGTGAGTAGATAAATGTTGATCTTCTTTTATTTCACGTCATAATAATTTTGTATATATTAACAGCTTGCTTGCTTATTAAATAGTTGAGGTCATATGTACTGTGATTATGACTATATAGCAAACTAATTGTTAAATCCCATTATTTTTTGATAATTCAAGTTTACTGATAGAATGTTCAACTATGAGTGACAGATTAGTTTTTCTGGCATTGTGTTTCCTGCTTTACTATCTTCATATGCTGGACAAACGGCATATCTCACAAAATTCCCAGAGCATGTGTCCGATACTTTCTACAAATCAATCCCTGGTAAGTCCCTAGTCAACAGAAAACAAAAGTTGCAACCAGCTCAGATTGTCCTCTGTTGCACCTACTCCACACATATCTGCACTAACAGCCTTTCACATTTATCACAGATCCATTATATTGGCCAACATTTGTTGTTGCTGTAGCCGCTGCAATTATTGCCAGCCAAGCTATGATATCAGGAGCATTTGCAATCATCTCTCAATCACTGAGCCTTGGTTGCTTCCCCAGAGTGAAGGTTGTTAACACTTCTGCTAAATACGAGGGTCAGGTTTACATCCCTGAGGTCAACTACATGCTCATGATCGCCTGTGTTGTCGTCTGTTGGGGATTCAAAACAACTGAAAAGATCGGCCATGCATATGGTGAGTTTAAAGTCTGTCTATTTATTCACAAGGGGCATGGCAGTGAACTAATGGTAACTAAATTTTGGCAGCACTGAAAACATAGAAATCATATAGCTAAATTACAGGGAAAACTGCTCTCTGTTTCTGTTTGCAGGATCAGTTTGATACTCCTCAAACATAGGCTACATGTACCATTAGTTCTGCTTTCAATGATATGACAAAATCTCGTCTGTTTGCAGGTATTGCTGTTGTTGCTGTTATGGTGATCACAACTTGTATGGTTACACTTATAATGCTTGTTGTATGGAAGACACGGGTACTGTGGATCGCTTTCTTCTTCGTGGGATTTCTTTTCATTGAGTGCGTATATCTATCATCTGTGTTGTACAAATTCAAAGATGGTGGGTACTTTCCACTGGCCCTCTCATTTGTCTTAATGACAGTCATGGGGATATGGCATTATGTACACAAAGAAAGATACATGTATGAGCTTAAAAACAAGGTTTCCAGCGAATACATTAGAGAATTGGCTGCAAATCCAAGTCTAAAGAGGTTACCAGGAATTGCACTTCTGTACTCTGAACTTGTACAGGGCATTCCTCCTATTTTCCCCCACTTCATATCCAACATACCATCCACACATTCAGTTCTAGTGTTTGTTTCAATTAAGTCTATCCCTATCAGTAAAGTAGCACTGGAGGAGCGGTTTCTGTTTCGACAGGTTGAGCCAAGAGAGTACAGGATGTTCAGATGTGTTGTCAGGTACGGATATAAAGACGCATTTGAAGAGGCCAGCGTTTTTGAGCGCCAGTTGGTTGAAGGCCTGAAAGAATTCATCCGGCATGAATACTTCATTCGTGAAGGAGGGGTTGCTGAATCAGTGGCTGAATCAGAAAACCCCATGCATTCCACTGTGCTAGTGAAAGATGAAAAACTGAGAGGATCAGCAGTTTACGATGAGGAGTTGCTGCAGCAGGCTATTCCATCTCATGTTTCGTCAGCTTCTGTCCAGTCATTAAATCCGCCTCGTATATCAACAGGATCCATCCGGTCAAACAGTGGTATCAGGTCAGCAAACTCATCCGATGGATTAAAATCTAGTCCGATCCAGGATGGTGGTGCCGAAGAAGAAATGCAGTTTGTGCAGAAGGCAATGGAGAGAGGTGTTGTTTATCTGCTGGGAGAAGCAGAAGTGGTGGCGGAAGCAAAATCATCATTGCTGAAGAAGTTTGTTGTGAACTATGCGTATAGTTTCCTGAGGAAGAACTTCAGAGAAGGGGATAACGTTTTAGCAATCCCAAAAGCCAGACTTCTGAGGGTTGGAATGACATATGAAATATGATATTAAAGGCTCTAGGCTCAAGCTTAGCCTTAATTATGAGTGATTTACTTGTGTTTGCAGCTCAAAAAATTATCTGAGGAAGAGAAAAAGAAAAAGAGTGCCATGGCGATACATATAGACATGTTTGTATGTTATTGCTTCTTAGATGATGGAATGTACATTAGTGAAACCCGTATGTAAAATATTGGTTCCTAGGAGATAGTATTCATTCCTGGGACTCAATTGCTTAATTATTTGCTTGCAAGTATTACGGTGTAAGAATAAAGATGCAATGGATGGAAATGTGCTGTTTTTGCAGTAAAAGGTCAACATATTTGTAATTATTAGAACGCTGCAATATATATATATATATATATTGACAATTTCAATCTGTGGTTTCCAGACATGAAATGAAACCATGGGATGCAGTAAAAACAGAAGACACTGAACTATGAGCTCATTCAAAGGGATAGCTAAAAGACAGTTGGAAACGACAAGCACATATATGAATATGCCAAATGGTGATGATAGCTATCCAATTGAAGCAGGCAAGGTTCAAGTAATTGTCTCTTCACATGGATCTCTTCTTCGGCATCCTCTTCTGATTTGTCATTTATCAACTGATTCTCCATGGCAATAAGCTGGCCAGACCCTTAGCAAACAGGACAAACAGACAGGAGCAATTTATACCTAATAATATTTAGCACATAAAATAAAAGTTGCTTTCATAGAATTCCATTTCAACTTTTAATATATTAATTCAATACACCATGGTCTTTGTCTTTGATTGAGTTGAGGCTGGTTTACAATTTCTTCTTCTTCTTCTTCTTCTTCTATTTGTCTGCTACACAAACGTCACCTTCCTCTCTGCTTAATTATATTACTATCTCCCTTCTTCCCATACACGGTTGAGGATCAAAGCGTTCCAGATCTTAAACAATATGTCAAACTTTGTACAGGATTTTGATGATGATGCTCAGTTCCAAAGCACTGCCCTCTCCCAGTCCTCTAATGGCAATCCTAATACAGCTGAGGATGGTGTTGAAGCCGCAACTCCTGCCACCTCTACCACCATAAAGAAAAAGAGAAATCTTCCGGGGAATCCAGGCAAGCTTACATGGCTTCATTTTTGTTGTTGTTGTTGTTGTCGTCGCGTCGTCGATACGAGTAGTACTAGTTGCAGCAATTCATTTTGACACCCATCAGGAGACCTTGAACTCAAGCATAACCATAAACATAAAAACATAATTTTCACCTGCCTATATGCGTTGAGGTCATCTTTTTCCTTTTTTTTCTGCACAAACTGATTTATCTTTCGCTTTCATAACAAAAAGTGAAGAGCGAAAAAAAATTAAATTATTACATAGCCTTCAGAAATTGAACAAACTGAGTTTGCAAGACTGCTAATTCTTTTTTCTGTTCTTTCTTTCTAACTGGTTATCATCTTCATGGCCATATAAATGCGTTTCAAACTAGAATTTCATTAAGATTTCAACAAACTGTAACTTCGTCTGTTTCTTTCCAACGTATCTTGAATAGACCCAGATGCTGAGGTTGTAGCACTCTCTCCGAGGACTTTAATGGCTACAAACAGGTATATTTGCGAGGTCTGTCATAAAGGATTCCAGAGAGATCAGAATCTTCAGCTTCACAGGAGAGGGCACAACTTGCCCTGGAAACTTAAACAAAGGTCGACCGCACAGCTTAAAAGAAGAGTGTATGTCTGCCCTGAGCCAACTTGTGTGCATCATCACCCAAGCCGAGCTCTAGGCGACTTGACAGGCATAAAGAAGCATTTCTGCAGAAAACATGGAGAAAAGAAATGGAAGTGCGACAAATGTTCAAAGCGTTATGCTGTTCAATCAGACTGGAAGGCACATACAAAGATTTGTGGCACCCGAGAGTATCGCTGTGATTGTGGTACAATTTTCTCAAGGTGCAACTCACTTTCGCTACTTCTTTCATGCTGCAGCTATAAGAAAAGTATATTGATATTATCTTTTAGTTCGAGTATCTATAGCTTGTAATATGTGAGGAGCAACAAATATTCAGTATGAGACTTGTAAGCAAAAAATAAATCTCGTGACACAATTGTTTTGCTTATCTTGTGTACAGAAAGGATAGCTTTGTCACGCATAGAGCCTTCTGCGATGCATTAGCAGAGGAGAATTACAAGGCGAACCAGAATCTTGCTGTCTCAGGAGGAATGTTGCTGAACCAAGTGCAAGAGCTATTCACTTCAACAATGCCCAGCTCTGACTCCTGCTCGAAGAAAAGCTCAATGATGAATCTAACGACTTCTGATAAGAACATTGACAGTTCAGTGAGACCATTCTCTTTGAACACAGTTGGTATACTGCTTCCAAGTAACTTAAATCCAATGCTTAACCCAAGAGCTTCGCTGGCACGTCTTAACTCTGCAGAGGGATCAAATGTTTCTCAAATGCCTATAGGCTCTTGTTATACCTCTGCAACAGCTCTGTTACAAAAAGCTGCGGAAATGGGTGCAAAGACCAGTGATAATTCCATTACTCCAATTCTCCTCAGAGGATTTACTGGATACTCGACAAGCAGCATGAGCTCAACAGCCCAGGAAGGTTCACTGGTAGTTGGTAACAATATGGTACCAGCTACTGCAAATATGAATAGCTCATGTGTGGGAGAGACAGAAACATTGGATAAGGACTTCAATCCGGGATACTCAAAAAATGGTTTTACCATATCACACACTGGACTTCTCGAGTCTCCTTTTAATATGCGTTCAGAAAATGAAAATGCTGCTAACAGCCTAGGAGGAGAGGTATATATTGGAGGAGGCGAAAGAATGACTGTTGATTTTCTAGGTGTGGAACCAACAAGGCACTCAACTATGGGGAAGAATGGAAACTATGAAGCTAATATTACGGGGTTAGGATACTCAGATGCTCATCAAAATTTGCACAATTTACATTCGGAGTGGTAACAAGGGTAGCATTAGCACAAACATATGCAATGTTCTACAGTCGTACCTCTCCTTTAGAAATTGACCTCTCTTGTTTTGAGTCTTTCATGCACACAATCCAAAATCTAGAAAATTATGCAATCTGGTTACAAGCAGCAGATACCTATTTTCTAGAAAACTTCTATTCTTTTACTTTGGAGTTTATTACCTTTCTTAAACGTTTTAGTATCACTCACAATCAAATCAAGTAATGGAATGAACATGAGAAATGATAACATGTCATCCATCCAACAAAAACTAAAATGAGAAGAAAACATAAGTATAAAGAAAAATCAAAGGAACAGTTATGAAATTTCACTGCATACTGAAAACAGGAGATGGCTCCTCCATTCAAGTATCTCTCCTACTGATAATGAATTCATTAGATATTAGTATAAACAGGCTAATATTATTATCTGCACATAGCTAACAATACATGATCAACTAACAAATATTAACAATTAATTTCCAGAAAAAAATTGACACATGATAGCACAACAATCCTGAATTAACAGTGAAGACAATTTGATTTACAATGCGTGAACCTTCATACCAAAACAAACACAAGCACTCCCTTCCTTTCTTTTGAAAACACGTGAAGAATCCTAACCTCCGTTTGATTTCCAGTTGAATGCAATATCAATGGCCAGTTTCTGCCAGACCACTTAAAGGATGTCAAAAAGGCTTTGCAATGAGGACACTTTTCTCCCACCATAATTTACACCTTAACCAACTCTAATGATCTCGAGAAATTTTCTGTCTATCTTTTAAGCCATGCTCCGATTTGAACTCAGCAGCCAACATGTGCATATCAGGAGTTATCTCCCAGTTGGCTTTGTGATCCCAATTCGTGTGTCTTGGCTGGGTTCCACACCTCTCCAAACCACCAACACTATCAATATGGCTTTGTATTTCTTCAAAATCCTCATCAGCAACAGCTTGGCGTTTTCCCACTTCTATGTCAAAGCTAGTTTTGGACATCTCTGGGCTCAAGGAATGCCCAAATGACACTGAAGTGGTATAAACTGAAGATGAGTCCACTTTGACCTTCGCCCTGAAACTATTCTTTGACTTGGGAATTTTTGAGAAGAAAATTTGCACAATATTACGGGCACAACCAAGATTATAAGGATTCGTCTTTCCATCATATCGGTACCGGAAATTCTCATAAGTTGTCTGCACAAACAACAAGAGGCTTAGAATAGTGATGGGGATAAAATATAAGAAGAGAAAAGAGAAAAACGGAAACAAACCTGATTGGTGCATATTAAATACAGATGAAATGCAGTTAGGCCACCAACAAACCAAGCACATATAAATGTATACAATATCAGGATTCCTGAAAAGGGGGACTTCAGCAAAGCCCTCCAGAGATTATAATCGTATGTGACCATTATCTTCCTGACATTCACCCAGCAGATGATAAAAACATAAAGGCAGAGCATGGTTGTAGAGGAAACAAACATGAAGAAGAATCTGTAATTTCTCTGTCAACAGAACATATCAGTCATTAAACTAATGAAAAGGCACATGAATATATTTGGAAGAATATTATGAAAGGTCACAAACTTTGTACTTAAACTACAAAGACATCAGGAACCAATCACACAGTGGCCCTTCTTACTATGAAGTTCAAAAATTAAGTACACGTTACATTGCGAAAAATCACATAAAGAGTACTTTGAAGAATACCTTGCCAATACATTGCCCGACCCATGGGCAATGATGATCAAAACGCTCAACACAATTGTTGCATATAGAGCAATGAGAGCATCGTGGTGGTCGATATAGCATGCATGTCTGACAGTATTTGACCTTGACTGTCATCCCATTTACCATAACATCTCTAGTTGGGGGTAAACTAGGACCACCGCCATGAATCCCAGGCCAATCTCCAGAGATGCCTGAACCATCATCTTCTGGAGGATGGAGATTACGAGGAATAATACCAGGATCACGTGAAGATGTAAGTAAGAGAAGAACTATGACCTGAATCAGTTGACAAACCAACGAAAAAAGCTTTAGCAGATAGACAAGGAAAGTCATTAGATGTCGTAAACATAAAGGTAAACATTAGTTTTACCCTTAACTCAAGAAATGTGATAGCCATTAGTTATTGAATGATCGGATGCATCCTTAGCAATTAATTAGTATTCGCTATACAAACATAAAGGCTAGTGTTAAGTGAATAACAAGACGACTTGTTCATTTTCAGCCTACCCTTTGAAACATTTACTCATACACGTCAAATAGCCTTTGCTTTGGTGGAATAATAATAAAGTCAAGCAGTCAAACTAAATTTTGAGCAATTGGACATTCAACATTCTTTCCATAAGGACCAGATAAAAAAATGATACAAAATTTTTTTTTTTTTCAGCAGCTAAGTCAACTCAGAGTGATAGTAAGAAATGTGAAGGCATGATGAAAAAAGTAAGCAATAAAGGAGAAGTAACTCACATATGCGGTGAAGATGACAGATATAGCTACAAAAATATTGCCAAGATGGGGCTGAAATTCACTGATAATCTCGCGAGAAACAAAAGTAGAGAACAAGATGACCGGAGAAATTATTAGGAAAATGGTGAGGAAAAGTGACCTGACATCAGGGCCAAAGATAAGTCTACCCCCAAGACAGAATATCTGCAGCAGAAGAAGATGGTTGGTTGAGTGAGGGGCCTAAGTTAGTTTATGCAATAATTATATAAGCATTACATTGTCATTATAAAATAGCGACGAGGAGAAGCATAGAAGCATGTTAATTGAAAAGAGATGAAAGAAAAAGAAAAAAAAAAAAACGAAAAAAAGACACGACATATTATTCACATGAAATTGAGATTGCAATGCATACACAAAATTCAGTGTAATAATAATAATGGAGGGATAATTGGATAAATGAAGAGAAATGCAACACATAATTAGAAATAGCATCAGAAATCACATAAGCAATAAGCGAGGAATGTACATGTAATGGTATAGGAATGAGATAGAAAAGATTAGGAAAGTGGTGAAAGGCAGAGAGAGAGAGAGAGAGTACATACATTGCTGCCTTTCCAAGCTTGATAAACTCGAATGTCCGGACCATTACTGCGATTAGAATCTGAAAGGTGCGGCATTGCCGTTAGAGTTGTGGACGTATTTCTCCGGCTTCTCTCGCCACCGCTCCTCATTTTTTTTTTTTTTTGGTCTTCAAAATTTTTTCGACAATTAGATCGGTGTCCTCGCACACATGACATCAATGGTGCACCATTCTAAAAGTAAAAAATTGTAAAAGGGGCGAGATACACAGATCGATATAACAGCAGAGGAGAAGAGAAAAGAAAAGGTTGATTATTTATTTAACAAGAATAGAGAAAGTAGAGAAGAGAAATGAAGGCAGTGGAGGGATCGGAGCTTTTAGGGATATGGGAATCTCTAAAAACCCAATCCCTCAACCGACGACAATGGAAGGAAGAAAGAAGACAGAACATACATGCATACATATGTTATACATACGTACGAGAGGTAAGAGAGAGAGAGAGAGAGATAATTAGGCTTTTGGGTTGGGTTGAGGTTCGTGGCAATGCGTGTTTGTAATAATGGCCGATTTTTCTGTTACAGCTCTGTTTTTTCTGTTTCCTCTGTTTGTGCTTACTAATATGACAAATATTAATGCGGCGGCTGCTGCTGCTAAACTAAACTAAAGCTGAAATAGTTTCTTAGTTCCTCTATCTTACCTCTACACTACTTTATGAATCCCAATGCCAAAACCATTGTGGTCCTGAGTGGTGATGGTCTTTGTTTTGTCACACAGATGAGCGAAGTTAGTAACTAATTAATAATTAAGTGTGCTCCTGCTCTGCTCTGGATTGATTCATTCTTCTATCTCTCTCTCTCTGCACTGCATGCACCATCAAATTCAATATCAAATCCGTGCTTTAATTCTACTCTTTTATGAGTCTCCGATTTCTTTTCTTCTTCTTTTTTGTTTTTGTTAAATGAAAATAATAAAAAAAATTTGGACTTTCAATTCTTTTCATACACTATCATGCTCGCATGTCATCGACAATTTCATCCATCCATCCAATTCCTTTTTTTTTTTTTTATACGAAATTCCTTTCAATTTACAAAACAAAGAAATAAAAATGCGACCAAACGTAATAATCAATCACTAGCTAAAGCTTTCTTTCTTCCTTTGTGAAAAAAAGAAAAGAAAAGGAAAAAAGTAGAATGGATGCCAGCTATATATATGGAATAGCAGATGAGGTGAGCTGACTGCTGAGGTCCCAATGCCTCCACTCCAGGGTGTTTTGCTTTACTACTCCTTTCTCTTACTTTGGGCTTTTTAAAGCATCCCCACCTTCATTTTTCTCCTCTCTGGAGCTTTTTCAACTTTTATGCTCACCCACCTTTTCAAAAATTAATCATTTTACTTATAACCATGCCTTATAATTCAACTCCTTCACCTCCTTACCAATCTATAGTATACAACCTTCATATTCTGTTTTCAACAAACAAATCTAAAACACCTTCAAATTAATTACATAACTCCAATCTTAGTCTTCTGTTTTTCTTAGATTAACCCCAACATTCAACTACAATTCTGCATCATATATATATATATATAAAAGAGCAGAATCAGACTCTATATAAATACCTACCTTTTCAAGATTTTTTTTTAATTATGAATTTACGATGCTTTTAAGTTATTTTTATTTTTCCACGTAGATGTCTATTTTTCCTAAAAATTATTTCTTTTAACTATGATTTTTTATATTTTTATTTATATTTCATAATTCTTTTTTCTTCTCTATTAAATTAATTTAATAATAATATTCTATAAATTATATAATGTACTTGAATAATAAATTGCAAAAGCTCTTTTCTATTAAATTACTTGTTTTTTTTTTATCTCTATCACTAATTATATGATAATTTATATAAGTTAATTAATAATAAATTATAAAATATATTTATTCTTTTTTAATGATTTCATATATTTATTTTTTAAAAAAAATTGAATTTTCAATCATTGAAAAGTGCATTTCGATAAATATAAGTATCAAAACCTCACCTCAATTATAAAAAAAAAAAAAATTGTTATTATTCTTCAATTATGTTTGACAGATCTCTTTTAATTTACAACTTAATAATTTATATACTTCACTCAATGACTTTATCTACTCATAAATTAACTATTTAATCTTTAAATAAGTTTGATTGTAAACATGTGTATCACTACAAATAAAATTATAACTGTCAGATTAATGCTTATTTAATCATAGCTATTAATGCATATTATATGTATTGATACATAAGAATAATTAATGGTTCTAATTAAACAAAAAATAATCTGATAATTATAATTTCATTTACATAAATATAAACATTTATACCGTAATAAAAGTCCACAATAAAAAGATATCAAAACTCAAGACAAACCACAAATATTCCATTAAGGGCTATGAAAATCTCACATTAAGATTAAAAAAAACTTCATAAATGAATATTCAAAATTTGGGTTCGATCAAGGTTTATTCCTCTAGAAAAATCATTTCATTCTCTTTCAGTCACATAAAAATAAGAAATACTTTCGTTCATGCTTTAATGAGTCCATCAGCCATCCCATCCTTCAATTATTTTCTTAATTTCTGTCTCTTTTTCTGTTATAGGTATTTTCAGAATTTTCTCCTTTTCTATAGTATCTGGTCTTTCATTCACCCACCTATCTACTTTAGTGGTCAAAACTTGTATTTTTTCTAGTAAATCATCAAGTATTCCTTTAGCATTAAATTACTCAAGGAATTGGTTCACTTCATTTTGTACATAATGAAGTCATGTTAATGAATTATTGAAATTTGAACTCTTTGCTCGATTTTTCATTGTTCTTACAATTTATTCAGAATCTAGGAGATAATCTAAAATTATAATAATATTCTACATTAATATTAAATTTTTTTTGACCAACTTCAAATAATTTTTATCTTAAATTTCTTAAACTATTAGTATTGAATTTATCAAATAAATATAGTGTTGGTGCAAAACTGCAAGCGCACGGTATCGCCAAGTAGTATAAAAATATCATTCCCACAAGTACTCGTTCTAATCACCTATCAACCTAATTCTTTACCGTCTAAAGCTTTCAAATATGAAATTTTGAAAGAAAATTAAATAGCAAATAAATAAAGTTATAAAAATCAAATTAAATTTTAAACTAAGGAACAAATAATGGATGAACACAGTGGTTAGGGATTGAATCTCTTCACAATCTTAAGTCAACCTTAATTAACGAACTTATTAATTTTGCAAATCCCAGGTAATTCTAAATTATTGATTAATCTCTCTCAAATAATAACCAATTTTAATTCAGAACCTTCAGACAAGAACCTTAAATCACAACTCTCGTTGTGAACTCAATCCCTTGAATCAAATTATAAAATTATTCACTTACACCAGATGGGAATTTAATTTACTTATGACATCTCTACCTATAAGCACTTTAAATCTATATTTATAGATCCATTAAGATTTTGATCTCTCAACCTAAAACCCTAATCATAATTATGCTAATGGTGATCAATCATCAACATATAATAAGCACAATAAATATAGTTCGCAAGAACTAATAATTCATTAATTAAAGGAAAAACTAATTCATGTTAAATCATTAATCCCTAACCAACATGAATTTAGCCTAACATGTTGTAAAAATATTCAATAAAATTCTCAAAACAACTCATGAAAATTACAAGAATAAAAGGATGAGAAGAAAATAAAAAACTAGAAATTGTGCTCTTGAATCTTGACTCTTGATCTCTCTTGAGTTCTCCCAATTTTTCTTGCGCTTTTCCAGTGTCAATTTCTCCCAAAAATCGTCTTCAATTGTTAGGTAATTCATCCCCTAAAAATTCCCTAAAGTCCTCCTTAAATAGGCAAGGTTTAGGTGCCAAAAATTTCCAAAATAAGCCGGCCTGCGACAACAGCCCCAAGGTTGTTGTCTCAGCTGAAATCAGCCCATTTTTCTCCTCTGTGATGCTGCTGTAGCAGCCAATCATCAGCCCTTCTGTTACACTACAACCATGTTTATGCATCTCCGGTGTGATAGCAACTAATTGTAAGCCCCAAATTCAAACCGAACACCCTCTAATCACCCCAAAAGAGTCTCAATTCACCTACAAAAATAAAGAAACAAAATAAACTAAATACTAACATTAATTAACAAATTAATTACAGCATAAAAACTACCTAATTACTCAAATAAAATACCCAAATAAATAATAAAATTACACACAAACATATAGATACTGAATAAGATCTTCTACAATAGAAGGCATGAAATAAACAAAAATATAAATAGAATTCTATTTTATTTATTTTTATAGAATCTATGGATTTTTTTTTATAAAAAAATTCAAATTCAAACTAAATTAATAATTTTGAATTCTTTATGGATTAAAAAAAATTTCTAGATAACAATTTTGAAATTAAATAGAAATTCAGTAACCAAAAAGAAATGAATTAAAATTTGGTGTCAAAATGAAATAAGGCGAAAATTTGGTACTCTCCTAAATAATTAACTCGTGTATATATATATATATATATATTCCCTAATTAAGCAGTAGAAGCCATATATATATATATATATATATATTCACTAATTAAGCAGTAGAAGCCAACGTGGTGTTTTATATTTGATGAGGAATAAGAATATTTGATGATGTTTCAGTAGTGCATTTAATTCTGTGGTTTAATTCATCCTCTTCTCTTGGCTGGAATGGAATATTTCTATCTTCTTCTAGAAGAGGAATAAATTTAAATTGAATTCTTCATTTTTCATCTACATATAGATTATTCAAAATTACCAGTCGCAGTGACAGTGAGCACTGGGAATTATACAGCTCCATTCCCATAATGGGTCAGTTAGATTTAACTGTTTATGTTTTCAACCTTTCTCCTAAGGTGACTCTCACGGAGCTCAAAACCTTCTTCTCTTATTGTGGAACTGTTGAGAAGATCCAGCTTATTAATCCCGCGTACATAACTGATTTCATCATCACTTTCTTTCTTTATTTTTTCTTTTTCTACATTCTAACAATTATATATGATGATGGTTTGATGTCTTCTGGCGGTTACCAGAAACAAAGGTCAGCCGCAGTCAGCTTTAGTGACTTTCAGGCAGCCATATGCTTTTCAGACAGCTCTGCTCCTTAACGTAAGCTACAAAGTATCTACGTAATCGAAGAAGCTTAACCAGCTGGGGCTTTTTTTTTTTTTTTTTTAATAAACTCACCTGGACATAGCTTATGCCAGCCTAGTTTTGAAAAGAAATGAATTATTTCTCAGTTTTCATCGGCATGCATATGGAGCCCTGGGATATTGATTGATAAATTTACGTGACACTAACAGGATCACCGTTTCAAGATCTAGTGATTGAAGTGGTGTGAGGATAAAAGATTGCTGTATTTCCATATCTCTTCTACGTTAATTTGCTTGCTATGTTTATGTTGTTACTTTCTGATGTTTTAGATCCATTTTCATATTTATGTCTTTTGAAGTAACCAATTTCTGTCTTTCCTTGCTCTTTAATTTTCAGGAAGCTATCCTTGCAGGTCAGCCGGTTCGCATACAGGACACAACAATCTCTCATGCTACTCCAGATTCAATTAATTATAAAACCGAGGTATATTCCTTTTTATCTGTGAGAGAGTTTTCAGTGGAAATCATGATAAATAAACAAGTTGGATTAGGGAGTTTAGAGTTGTGTTAGAAGTATCAAGATTGTGTGTGTATTCCTTTCTTTTGAGTTATTTTGATACGGACCAAGATACATGTCGCAATTCTTGACATGTACACTTCGTCGCGAGGTAGTCTAAATTCCAACTTTGTTTTTTTATTTTTTTGAATTTTTTTGAAAATTCAATTATTTATTTATTTTTTTAAAATCTAAAATCTAAGTTGTACACGGGTGAACCCATCGTACAAGGATTTAAACACTCGTAGTTTGTAATTTTTTTTTTAAATCTAAAATCTAAATTGCACACAGGTAAATCCATCGTGTAAGGATTTAAACACCCGTAATGTGTAATTTTTTTTTTTGAATCTAAAATCTAATTGCATATGGATGAACCCGTCGTATAAGAATTTAAACAATAGTAGTCCGTAAATTTTTTTTTTAATAATCTCAAGAATTTTTTTTTAATTAAAAGACATTATCGACGCACTGTAACGTCGCGAGTCGCGACGCAAATCTTTATCCTTTTGATATATGGGCACTAGAGCCCCTTTTATTGGCAATTTATGAGCTTTGTACTTGTCTCAGCAATCAAGCATAATGTGAATGTTGTATCAATTACAGAAGCATGAGGTGCAGGAGAATGTTCCAGCAACACAAGCAGCCAGGCAGACTATGGCCTCAAAAGGTGTAGAAATGTTGAAGAAGACGAAAGATGAGCTGGAGGTTAATTACAAGGTGATGGAAAAAGGAAAAATGCTGGTGGACAGAACAAGAACAGTGGTTAGTGCTGCTGGGCGGACAGCAAAACATGTAGGGGCCGCAATCAAGAGCAATGAATTTATATCAAGGGGGGCTGTATGGTTATCTGGGGTACGTGATAGGGCTTCCAAGCACGTGGCATCTGTGGGAAATGCCAAGAGATCAGATAATCCAAAGTGAACTCTAGGAAACAGAAATAAGCAAGTCATGGGTGGGTTGGTGTGAGCTAAATGTTTAGAGAATGGGTAATGCATTGCATATGGTTTTCATAATTTGTGAGTGGTTTATATATGGTTGTTTTATACATGGTTGTTTTTTTCATGTGTAATTGTAGAAAAGAAAAGATGGGGTTTTTGTGCAGTGCAGAGAAAAAGTGGTATAAATTAATATGAAATGAAAACCATGTGGTGTGGAAGCAAAACACCGTCTCTCTTTCTTCTTCCTTCTTTCTTCTCCTTCTTCTTCCTCTCGCTCTTGCTACTATTCTTGGTTCTGGTTTTGGGAGGGGTTTTTTTTGGCCATTTTTGTTAAAAAAACCTCCTCTCCACCCATTTTCTCTTACTTTTCACTGTAGATCTTAAGTATTTTTTCAGATTTATTATAGTTTCTCTTCATATCTTAGTTATGAATAAATTGTTAGGAGTTTTCTTCTTTTTGTTGTTTTTGTAACGGAGATTTGCTCTCATTTTGAAGAACTTTCAGCTTGATCTACTCAATACACGAAGGTTTCTTCACAAGACTTCTAGATTTGTCAAAGTGAGCATGAATGTCACCCCTCTGCAGAAGGTATCGATGTTTTGGTCCGATCCACTTGAAAATCAAACATCTGACCGGTCCATTTCTATGATTGGAAGCTATATGGATGCTAAAATTCTGCATTTTCTTCACTTAAATTTTAAGTGTATTTTGATTTGATTGTCTCTTGGGCACAAATCTTGTATTATCAAGTTTATGTTTTGTTCTGTTCTTATTTAGACGGGTTGGTTCTACAGTTCTTGATAGTTTTGATGTGTTACGTGTTGTTCTTCATCTTTGTAATGATGTTTTATTAGTAATGATATTACCATCTTTCTAAAAAAAAACCATGTGGTGTGGTAATCAGTGAAAGAGTATTGAGTAGGAATAGGATTCCAAGAGACAACAAACACAGGATGAAGCAAACAAAATATTTTGGCGGATGGCGATGGGTTGGTGTTGCAGTCTAATGTTACGTTCAACAAAAAACAAAAACTTGATTGCACATTCACGCAAATGAAGTTACTCTGCTTATAAATATATTAAGTGGGCTGGACATTACATGGGAATTCAGTTTGTCATTCTTGTAGTGAAAGAGGAAAGAGATAATTGGATAACTCTGTTTGATGGAGGAATATAATATAGATTTAATTATTTATTTGCAATTTAAATCAAAATCAGAATATATAAATTATACTAATTAGTTAGTATCTCCAAATTTAAAATGGGAAATGATTACGTAATTAATAACAATAAATATGTAGTATGAAAATATTGGAGCGGAGGAGAGGAATACAAAGACGAAAAGTCAAAGATAAAAAAACAGACAAAGACGTTAAATGTATTGGTGGTCACCTAATTTTTTATTTGTTTAATTTTAGGTATCAAATTGTAATTTGTATCTTTTTGATAACCAAATTTTAATTTTGTTTCAACCACCAGTCACCTGGTGGTACAGTGCTGATGTGGTCACCGGTGAAGAATATTCTCGGGTTATTTACCAAAGTAGGATAAAAAAAAATTTTATTTCTCAAATTAGGGTAATTTTAAAAGTAATTCTTTTTTTATGGTGATTTTTGAAACTAATTCTCATTTTAGGGTACTTTTAAGGAGAGAGAAAAACTTCATGGGTCATACCGCCACTATCAGTGGCGGTATGGCCACTTTTTAATTTTTTTTGTTTTTTGGGCCATACCTCCACTTATGGCCACTTTGCAAAAAAAAAAATTTTGTTGAATTTTTTTTATTTTAATTTTTAATTTTTTGTTTTTTTTATTTTAATATATTTAATAATTATGATTAATTAATTATAATCATATTAAAAATAATAAAATAATTATAATAATATTATGATTTTTTTATTTTTTTATTTTAACATTATTATTCAGTTCAAATAATTTTACATAAACTCACGTAAAATAGTAAAAAATAATTATATAAATAGTAGTAAAATCATGCAAAT
>CATIWK010597395.1:0-15391 GCA_949634005.1 Mallotus japonicus
AAAAATAGGTATGTTAATATATTTACTTACATATTATTTTCATAACAACAATATCGATCTAAAACTTGAAAACACTTCAACCAGCATCTTCTCTTCATCTTCGATCTTGTCAATGGCAGAAGCAATTGTCTACGGTATTGCACAGGAAATCATAAAAAACCTGGGTTCACAACCCATCCAGGGGATCGGCCAATGGGGGGGTTTCAAGGATGAGCTTGAGAAACTCAACAGAACAGTTTCTACCATCAAGGGAGTACTGCGTCATGCAGAGGAGAAGTCCTTGGAGGATGACACTCAAGTGAAAGAATGGCTTGAAATGCTGAAAGAAACATTTTACGATGCAGATGACTTGTTGGATGAGGCCTCAGCAGATGCCTCGCGGCTGCAAGAGATGACTGGCAATAGTATGGTAAAGGAGGTACGCCATTTCTTTTCGAGTTCAAATCGGTTTGCTTATGGTCTTAAAATGTCTCATAAGATTAAGGCCATTAGAAGTAAATTAGATGAGATCGCTGGTAATAGAAGATTTCACTTAGAGGAGCGTTCTGGGGAGAGAGTTGTTAAAGTTAAGGGCAGGGAAACGCACTCATCTCCCCCTGAAGTAGTCACTGGGAGAGAAGATGATAAGGAAAAAATTGTAGACCTTTTGTTGTCCTCCAATTGTGAAGAGCATGTGTCAGTTATTCCGATAGTTGGAATTGGAGGATTAGGCAAGACAACATTAGCTCAACATGTATACAACGACGAGAGAGTCAAAATGCATTTTGAGTTAAGAAAATGGGCTTGCATCTCTGATGATTTTGATATAAAATCAATAGTTGAAAGACTTGTGGAATCTAGAAATGTTCAGATGGAAACATTGAAAACTCTCCTTCATCGAGAAATTAACGGGAAGAAGTATTTGATGGTGTTGGACGATATATGGAGTCACAACTCCCAGAAATGGTCTAGGCTAATGGATTTGCTAGTGGGCGGTGCAAGAGGAAGTAAGATAATAATAACCACAAGGCTCAAAAATGTTGCTGAGATGACCCACCCAGTTGCCATACATGAATTAAAAGGATTGTCTGAT
The DNA here is from genome assembly GCA_949634005.1 of Mallotus japonicus. Taxonomy (NCBI): domain Eukaryota; kingdom Viridiplantae; phylum Streptophyta; class Magnoliopsida; order Malpighiales; family Euphorbiaceae; genus Mallotus; species Mallotus japonicus. The sequence goes on from CATIWK010597395.1 coordinate 1,073, forward strand.
ACGGAGTCTTGGTCATTGTTCAAAGAAATTTCACTTAAACCAGGACAAGTTCTAACTCCCAGCCATGAGAGTATCGGAAAGGAGATTCTAGCAAAGTGTTTAGGGGTTCCTCTGGCAATAAGAACAATGGGAGGTTTGTTGTATTCAAAGGATTCGTCTGGGTGGCTGTCTTTCAAAGACAAAGAACTCTCAAAAATTAAGCAGGAAGAAGGTGATATTTTACCCACTTTGAAGTTGAGTTACAGCCATCTGCCCTCACATTTGAAGCAATGCTTTGCTTACTGTAGATTGTTTCCCAAAGACTATGAAATTGAGGTAGAAACGTTAATACAACTTTGGGTTGCGCAAGAGTATGTGAAGTCATCAGATCCAAATCAATGTCTTGGGGATATTGGTGTTGAATATTTTGAAGATCTTTATTGGGGGTGTTTCTTTCAACAAGTCTGGAAGGATGATTTTGGGAACTATATAACTTGTAAAATGCATGATTTGATGCATGATGTTGCTACACTAGTTGCTGGAGAGGAGTGTGCCTCATTGTCCAATTCTGAGGTGGCAATTAGTAATGAAAAGACCATGCATGCATTATTTCATTTTGATGGGGCTGACACACTATGTCTAGCCTCACCTTCCCTGTTTAAGGCAAACAAGCTACGAACACTCCTACTATTGAGAGAACTCGGTGGAGGAAGACAAACATATATAAAAGAAGAAGAATGCGCTGAAATGTTTTCTAATCTGAGATGTTTAAGGGTGTTCGGTCTCTATAATTCAGAAATCGGGACTTTGCCAAGTTCCATTTATAAACTGAAGCATCTGAGATATTTGGATATTTCTTATTTGGAAAAATACTCCGGTTATTGTGCAAGTAGCCTGAAGACACTACCAGATTCAATCACCAAACTGCAAAACTTACAAGTGTTGAAAGTGAATAGATGTGGCGATCTAACACAATTGCCAAGAGATATAAAAATGTTGGTAAACCTTACGCATCTTGAGAATGAGCTTTGTTATGGTTTGACTCATATGCCACGTGGGATTGGACAATTGACTTCGCTGGAGAAACTATCTGAATTTATGGTGGCCAAGGATAGTTCAGACTCAAAGCTAGTGGCTGGACTCAGCGAGCTCCATGGGTTGAACAAGTTGAGAGGATCACTCAGAATTAGAAACTTGAGAAGAGTGGAAAATTCTGCAATCGAATGTAAGGCAGCGAATTTGAAGGAGAAGAAACATCTTCTAAATTTGGAGTTGGACTGGGACTATCCCTACGATTATAAAGCATGTGAAAGAGAAGTGGAAAATGAAGAAATGGCTTTGGAAGCACTACAGCCTCACCAATATTTGAAATGTCTATCTATGAGAGATTACAGGGGAGTGAAGTCACCAAGCTGGCTTTCGTCTCTCATAAATTTGGTGGACATCAGTTTCTACAAGTGCTGTAACATCAAGTGTCTTCCACTTTCTCATCAGCTCCCATTTCTTAAGAAAATCTGGATTTTTGATTTAGCTAGTCTGGAATATATACAAGTAGGTGACTATGACTGTAAGGGTGGAGCATCGTTATTATTTCCTTCTCTCCAGCAAATTCAATTGTATGGCTGCCCTAATCTGAAGGGATGGAATGTTGGGAAGCTTCAATTTCCTTGTCTTTCAGATTTGACAATCTCCGATTGCCCTAATCTGAAGGGATGGATGCCACGATCTCCGTCGCTTAAAAAATTGTGGTATGTAGGATCCACTGCCAAGTCATTTGAGCAAATTCTGGAAACAGCAACTTTGGCATCGGAATCCACTTCTTCTTCTTCTTCTTCTTCTTCCTCTCAATTGGAGGATCTTATTATTGTGGGCATTGAAGATTTGGAATTTCTGCCCAGGGTGTTGCTGTCCAATCTCACTTCCCTTCAACTTCTAGAAATTAATAGCTGCTCGGCAATAACAACTCTCTCTGGCGATGATGAAGACGATGCAACGCAATGGCAAGGTCTTAAAAGCCTCCGTTCTCTGAAATTAAGACAGCTTCCCAACTTAGCGTCTCTCTCCATGGGGCTTCAATATCTTACCTCCCTGCGTAGACTCAAAATCTCCAAATGTCTAAACTTGATGTCTTTACCAGATTACATGCGCAACCTCTCTTCCTTACAAAATCTCCATATCACCAAATGTCCAGAGCTATTAATAAGGTGCGACAACGATACGGCTGAAGATTGGCCTAAGATTGCTCACATCCCAGATATTTGGATCAATGATGAAAATATTCAGAAGAATGGCTGCTATCTGCTCTGACTACAATGATCTATCAGCTGTTTTCTCTGATAGATAAGTGCGTCTCTTCTTCAATCTTTTAATAAAAAATACATACATACATAAATACATACATATATTCTTGTTGGATCTTCATTATAGTTCATACTGTAATGTGTTTCTTTTAGGTATTCAAAGGACTCTGTTCGCCAAGGGGAAGTAATCAGTATCACAACTGTTGTTCATAAAGGTTGCAGAATCTGTTCAGCCACCGTCATCAAATTCAATTTGGCAGAAAATTTCATTTGCAAGAGCTGAATTTTGGTTGATCACTTCATTTGCTTTCCTTTCAGGAACTACTTCACTCTACTCTCCATTTCTAAGTCCTTCAACTCTATGTCCTCTGCTCCCTTATCACTCTTCTGCTGGCTGTACAAGTAAAAGCAGAAATAGACATCAGCCAAGACCTTTTTTTGGTAGGTTTTATATGGTTTTTCAAAAAACTATACAACAGCAGAGTGCTTTACAGATTCATGAATGCCCATTTTTCAATTTCTTTTCCTCACCCTTTTGTTAAACATTTGTATTGAGGATAAAAAGTACTTGCAATTTTTACCAAAAATCCATCAAATTCATGCCTTTCTTCAGCTCCTTGTTTTTGATATGGAAATTTCTGTCTGGTAGATTAGCTGCTGAGGTCATGATTGCAGCTTGAAGATGCTTATGCTACATGCACTTATAAGATTAAAGTGGTAATGATTTGTAAATGAGTAAGAAGCTTTTTCTCATTCATTTGTTATCCATTTTAATTGTTAAGTGGAGACTGGAGTCCAGTTGATCTGATAGTTAGGGTTTGTTTTGTTCAAATGAATTCCATAAAATTTTGTGGAATTCATTTGCAAATCTAAGTAAATATGTTTGGTTTAAATGAAAACTTTGTAAAATTCATTTTGAATTACAACTTTTTAATTTTATAGAACTGTTTGAAACTAAATCAATTCTTATCAACAAAGTATGTTTGGTTTAAATGAATTTAGAATTCATTTGGAAATGAATTATATTTGGAATTCATATGGAAATGAAATATGGTTTAAATGAATTTAGAATTCATTTGGAAATGAATTCTATTTGGAATTCATATGGAAATGAAATAAATTCCTTGGTGGAATTAAACTATATAGGGGTTAGAGTTTAGGTTTCATTGAAGATTGAAGTGTAAATGAGTAAGAAGCTTATTTGTTATCCATTTTAATTGTTAAGCATGGCAAGTCATGATAATTAGACACACTGTTTTTCTGTTTGATATATCTCCCTTGTTTTTGTAGGCTCCATGTGCTTATGCAAACTGTATTGAAATCTTTGCTAAATAATCTCAAGGGAAAAGTATAGTCTAATGATGGGGAACACACAAGCATAGTATTGATCATATAAAGAACTGATTCCTGGCATATATTACTGATCCATGTGAAAATTCTGTAGTCACTGAAGCAATTATTGTCAGAAGATATGAAAGTCGTTGAAGTGAGGAATGCAGAATTACCCCAAGCACCACTACTGTCTTGAAATAAAAAATGAGGCACAAGCCTAAGCAAAAACTACATAGAGATCATTCTACTATAACTAACACCTCCTCTATTTTTATTAACCAATTTGTGTGTGTTTTGCTAATCAATTTGTGGCAGATACAAGTGTTTGTGTTTGCTGCATGAGCATGAAACAGTAATGGTTATGCTTGGCTGGCAACAAAGACGGTTGAGTATGGTAGTTTGTCTACCAACTAGATATAAGCCCACGCAATACACGCACGCGGGTGGTTAAAAATGCAAGTGAAAATATTGCATAAAAAGTATTTTAACTTCTAAAAAATAAAGTGATAGATGTAATTAGAATATATATATATATATATATATATATATATATATATATATATATATATATATTATGCTACAAATTGGAAGAATAACTGAAAATTTATATTTAATCATTCTTCTCCCTCTCGATATAGACAAATAGACAAATAATTGAAATCATTCAACTTTCATGCAATAATATGGTGTGAAAGAAAAGTAATGAAGATAAATTCAACTAACTTTTTTTTAGTTATTGTTGAACATAAAATTGAAATTGATTTAATAATATCTATACATTATTTTATTGCGAAAAACATTTAACATCACAAGCATTAGAGATTTTGAGTATAAAATAATCAAGGATGGATGATAAACCTAAAAAATAATTGACATGAGAATCTGATTTATATAAAAAGGTGAAGAAAATTGTAAATAAAAATGAAAAAGAATTGTAAGTAGAAAAGAATCACCAAAAAGTAAATAGAAAATTGAATATGAATGTTGAAGAGTTGAGGGAAATAATGGTTTGAGAATTGAAAAGTAGGAAAATAATAATTTGAAAGTTGAAAGGCTAAAGGAGATAATGAGTGAAAGTTAAGAGGCTAAAAAATTGTTTCAACTTCTATAAAATATTGAGGAAGAGGAAGATGCAAAATTTGCAAGTAATTAAATTTCAATAAATACAAATAAAGCATATTAAAACCAATATCATTTTTTAGAAAATAAAAACTTTAAAAGAAAACTAAATGAATTAGGAGAGAGTGTCAAGTGTCAAAATTACAAAATAGTAACAAGCAGCGCTCAGCTTTATATATTTATTTAGATAGAGATATAGATATAGATAGATTTGGAAGGGAATATTCAGGATAAGTGCCGTTCAGGTACTCTAAACAGTTCCTTTTTCAGGAAAGGTGAAGTAGAAGATTGGAGAAATTATTTAACTCCATTGGTGGCAGAGCATCTAGAGAAGCTTATTGAACAAAAATTGGAGGGTTCTAATCTAAGTTTCAATGTATCCATTTAAATATACAATCTTTATGAGAGCAAGCTTTTAATGTGTATTCATGATTTTATTCATGAGTACACATTTTAGTTTGTTGGCTTTTGTAGCAGTAATGATGGATTTTCTTCAGTATATTTATGTTTCTTAGAGCATCTTGTTTCATGTCTCCGTGTTTAGAGATGCAATATAAAATGTCTCTTCTGTAGAAATTACTACAAACCAAAGTAAATTTAGAAAAAATTAACCAATTCTGTTCATAAAAATAACAATTGCTTGGTTGGTTCAGGAGACAAGGCATTGGCAATTTTGGTACATGATTCTCAAAAGCTCTATGTCCTATGAATTTATTAGTACCTACTTTGTGGCCTTCTAATGCCATCATGGGTTTATGCTGGACCAAGAACACAAAGCTTCTGGCATATGATCAATTTTAGAGTAGAAACAGGCTTCAGCCTAACTAGCCAAGATTATTGATGAAAATTTTCTTTACGATGCTGCAAAACTCACTGTGATCAATGATATAGCAAAATAAAGAAGTTAGCACCAACTAATCAAGAGATCTCAGAAACCAGGACAGTGATACAAGACTGGGGTGAAATGAACTTACTGCCATAGATAATCAGCAACCATCTTTGATTCACCTGCAGCATTGATGTAAGTAATCTGCCATTTCTTTGTGGATTCATTGAGTTCACCTTCAATTTCAAACATGATCTCCGGCTCCTTTAGCAGATCCTCATCGCTTATAAATCTTGTCATGTCAACAGATCTTCCAACCTCTACACCCTGCATATGAACCTAGGAAAAGAATAAAATAGGCAGTGTTATCAGGCATTATTGAACCTGCAGCATAGAGCATTTCTTGCCAAAACTTAAGATCAGTGTACCTGCAATAAAATTATAATGTTATTCTCAAAAAAAAAATAATAATAATAAAATAAAATTATAATGTAGTGAAAATTTTGAAAATTTGAAGTTTTGCAACTATATAACAAGTACAATTACCTTTGCATGTCTCCTGATTTGCCTACTTTGGAATCAGCCTTAAGTTCACAGTTGACACTTGATGCTTCAGAAATATGGGCAGAATTTGAATCAAGAGAATGTGTTGAGCATTCATCAACAACAGAAGCAAGAGATTCCGCAACATTTTCTATTTGGTTGACGGAAGCACTGTCTGATGAAATATCTTCACTAGAACTAAGAAAATTGTTCTTTGAAGAGGTAGAGTAACTGGATGATAAATAGTGTAGGTCATTATAGAGGAAAAAGGGAGAGACAGCCGGGAATAACCAAATCCCTAATGCGCAAAAGTTATCGAATACAAAGTTAGACAAGTGTAACGACATGATACAGTTGAAATTTATAGGTGAAATTAGACTGGAATGATATACCATCATCAGGTACCGCTGCAGGAAAGATGGATGATGGTGCCTGATTGTTCCTTTGCATTGAATCGTAGTTTGGAGTTGCAATTGCAACAAGTGGTTCCAGTTCCCATGGTGATACTCTTTCAGGGCGCAAGATTGAGGAAGGTCCACCCCAATGATCCTGCAGGAAGATATGATACCACCAGTTGCTAACAAAGGCAGAGCAAAAGGAACTAATTCGAGCTTGATACAACTGAAGAAAGCTGTGAACCTTTAAGCATCGCCAACTAGAATGAGACCACCTTGGTGTTATATCTTCAATGCCAACAACTGTTCCCCGGAAGCTATAGTTTGAGAAAATAACTATGTAAACAAAAGCGTTTCCAAGCATTTGAACAAAACATAATCTAAGATTGATACCTCAGTTCGTCAGGACCTTGATGACATTCAAATCTCATAAAAAACCTCATGCCAACAGAAAATTTGTGGTTTTGAGCTTCAAGGTATACCTGCTGACTTTTACAATGAATGGAGATTGGCTTATTCTGAAAATATAGTGCTTATTCAGCAAAAACATCTAATCTGTTAACTTGGAAAGAAGATTTAAAAGAAAAAGCATTTCATACTTTTAAGATCATCCATGGAAACACTACTGAACAATGCATATGAAGTTGCAGTAATCAACATGGCATTAGAGCAGAAGAGACTTTATTCAGGAAGTTAAGAATGCTATAAAGCAACATTTTCAAGAGAATCCACTTATAGGTCTGGAACACCTTCATAACAATAGCCAACAAAAGATATTAACTAAACAAAAGTTAATCTTAGGGTTGGAAGCAAAACACTACCAACGATTTTCATAATACTCTCATTTCTTTGATCTTACTTAGTCCTGCGATGGCTATTAGGCTTATCCCACTGTAATGCTCTAGCTACAGATAACATTTAACATGCATGAAATTAGCTTGCCTTGGCTTGTAGAAAACAGTGAAAAGACCTCCAGTAGTAAGTGAATGAGAAGCAACAACAAGAACTCCTGTGTGCAGGTTTTCATCAGTCACAACAGAAAATCTCATCCCCTTCTTTGGTCGCTTTATCCTCCTTACTCCAATACCAAGCTCTCCATTTTCTCCCCTGTAAAAAAGTACATAAAATTATAAATTGCATAACGGTCATCAGCAGAAAAGTCATTGTCATAAAGCATGAAAATGTTAAATTAATTTGCCTTAGGAAGATGAATGCATCACCAGCTACTGGCTTTTTTGATCTTACAAATTCACTCCACCCACTTGCGAGCAAGTGACACTTAGTTTCGCCTGAAATTTGGATTTAAACCAAAAATTATTCAAAGCCTGATAACCAAATCCAAGTAATTTTGCCCACCTTCTACTTGGTACCATATTTGTCTTATTCATCTCATTGGTCTATTTTCATAACAACTAACTGTACAAAACATTTGCTGATGATTTGTGCCATATATATTATGTTGTCACAACCCCCAAAACCCTTTGTCTGCTGCTGTAGATTAAAAAAATGGGAGGAGGACAGAGCCTAGAAGGAACTATATTCCAAAAAACATTGACCCATTTTTCTATGAAAATTTATTGCCAGATGATTTTGATATGAAAAATGACTTAAATCATATGACATGGTTCAACAAAATTTAAAAAGAAGAGGAATGCATGATTTTCCTTTTCTCTGTTGGGAAGAAGCATATGGGATTTTTTATGCATTCATGTAGACTCAATTATATGCCACCACCCACCAGAACAAAAGGCTATCTCAACTGGACTTTAGATAATCCAATCAATAAACTGCCATCACTAACTATGACAATTCAGCATACAGCAAACTTTTTTTTAACCTGAAAATGTGTTTGAATTGCCACCCTTTGCCACTCATATCCCTTGCAACCAATTCTTGTGTAGGTACATGTTGGGACATGTCCTGAACAGAAGAAAAGAGATAATATAAGCAAGAAAAATAGTAACATGCAACAGAGGAATGAATATATATATATACATACGTATACACATTAGAATTTTTAGATGCTGACCAATGTAGGCAAAATCTCTGCATGCTTTGGGGAAATAAATAAACCTTCAAGGGTGCTTAAGTCTGAGGCAGTAAGCATTTTACAAAATGAATGGACACTACGCACGGGCTTGGCAATTTAAAATCATGGCTATCGAACTTCGTTTGCTGATACAAGAAGACAATTGATTAAACTATCGATGGAGGAAAAGAAAGATCAAATCTGGGGGCTTGCAAAGGGAAGGCAACTTACATCTGATTCAGGAAGCAGTACAATTTGTGCATAAGCTTCATCTGTTTCAGGTTCAACCTACGGTCCATGAAAAATGTAGATAGCAAATGGATTAGTATTATAGAAATCAACCAATCTTCTCATTGCAAGAGGGCAGTACATTAAGATAAAAGGGAAAAAAAAAAAAAGCAAACCCACAAGACGCTGAACATGAATCACTCTACAAAGAATATGAGATGGAAGACTGAACTGGGGCAATCGCTGCTCGTCTATATGACTTCCTAGCTGTAGCTGTTTAAAAAAATGAAAAGAAACAAAAGTTAATCACACCCTATTCAGAGCACCAGTTCAATGTGGCCTTACATACACAGTGATCTGCAATGACCAAGATATAAAATCAGTACATTATATCTGCAACAGACAGTCACATATTACCATATAAAACAACAAAAGGGCATCAGTCTTTAGCTAAGTTTAAAGCACCTGTTCAATGTGACCTTGCGGAAAATAGTACACTTGATCCCCTTCTACAGGAAGGGTGGCAAGAGGTCCAGCACAAGCATCCCATAACTCCTTATATAAATCTCCAATATGGTAATCAACTATTGAAAAAAAAAAAAATAAGCATCATTATATCTTCACAATAAAAAATAAATAAATAAGCATACTGATTCACTAATAGAACCTTCTTTGCAAGGACTACGCGTAGCCGTGAATGCTGCCATTACAGAAATCTCTGATAGAACCAAAAATAAATAACTAATAACAAAGAAAAATTCACTCAGAAAAAAAAAATCGGTCAATTCATCAGTTTGCTAATTTTATAGATACCTTGATTTTTCGTGATTCCTCCTTAATCTGTATGATATGAAACAGATTGAGAAAAAACTCCAGAGTCATTTACACTTCAAAAAGAGTATGTGATAAGCTGCTTAGCAGAATATCCGAGCCTACATATAAAAATCAAACAGAACATTTTTTTTTTTACCTGAAGTAAACGGTGGCGTTGCGGTAAGGATAGTCAATGAACAGTGATAGTGAAACTAGGGAAGCTCCATTGTGGTTGTTGATGTTGGTCTAGTCATTTAAAATGGGCATGCCGATGGTGCAATTCTCCAAAGCAGGAAGAAATGATGCTACTGATATTGCACCTGTTTCATCTATATACTCCAGCCTGGTCAATCCAATAATTGACAAGTCAGACAAATAAAACGATACAATGGAGGGAGACATTAGCATACTTTGCAGTTGACGACCTTACTGAACACCAGATTTCTAAGGGAGGAAAGCCAACCTGGAAATTCATTCCTTTATACCCTTTCATGCCTAGCTCCTTCAGATTCAAGTGTGGTTGCAAAGCTTCTGATGCTACTTCGTCACAGTTAATGACTCCATCATCACGGACATCGTCATCGTCCTCGTCCTTATTCCATTCTAATGTCAACTGTTGAAGATGCTGCTACGTGTCTGTAGGTTGCCCCATTCAGGCAAGAAGTTACTCCTTCAATTTTTCACACTCTAACAATGGCCAATCAGCAATTTTTTTTGCTTCACAGTCATCTTTCAAATTAAAGGAAAGTGAGTCGCAGATTCCAATTGATTGTTGTTTCGAAATTTCTGCTGATACAAAAATCTGGATCATCATGAGAATTTAAACAACATGATTAGAGGGAACTGAAGGAGGAATATGCTATAGAGATTTATTTTGTAGGAAGATCATGACAGTACCAAATTGGTGCAAAGACATATAAGCTCTTCAAGGGGCTCTATCCAAAGCAATCCATAGTCTCTTCATCTACAGATACATATACAGCCTGTTTACGTTATTTAATACATCCTAAAGTCTTAGAAATAATCACTGAACAAGAGAGAAAAATTCAGACTCATGAAACTGTGGAGCACTTGTTTGTTTCATACTTCTAAAACCACATAGAATCTTGGGTTGATCTTCATCAGTTCTTTTTTCTCCTTGCATCTACCTGAAATGAAAGCCAGACTACAGCATAAAAATTAGAAATGGTACATAAATTGACAGCATTTAGGAAGGTTAAACTCGAAAAGGATAACTGACTACCTTCACAATTGCCAATTCCTGGATTTTTTGTTCGATCTGATCCCCCGGGCACAATTCGCCTGCAAATTGAACCAGTACCAGATTCAGGTAATTAAAACTGGAGCCAAGTCAATGATGATCATTTCCATCCAGTCCAAAAGTGATGGATCATGGATGATAAATCCCAGCCAAGTATTGAAAATTTAAGTAGCATAACAGGAAACATAAATATTCAAAAAAGAAAAAAATTGAAATAGTTCGTCTCTTCTCAATGAAATTCTCTGATAAACTCACTTGATCAGGGTGATCAACCTGACTCTCACCCTCTTAACTGTTATGTCCCCGATTATAAAATATTTAGACAGCGAATGACATTTGAATGAATTTGAGATATCTATATAGAAACAGATTAAAATATATATTTAAGAATTTAATTCGAAAAGAATGCAAATTGGAGAGGAGAAGCACATACAGATGATTTCAATCACAGCCGGTAGCAGCCGTTCCTCTGAATAGTTTTTGAGTTGATTAAAATATTTGGGATGTGAGCAATCTTGGGCCAATCCTCAGCCATGTTGTTCTTGCATCTCTCAGATAATTGGGGACAATTGGAGATAGACAAATCTTGTAACGAAGTGAGTTTGACCATCCAATCTGGTGAAGACTTCAAACTGGGACATTTATCAATCACAAGGCTACGGAGAGTGGTAACAGACTGAAGCTCCTTTGGGAGAGACTCCAAGTTTCGCATGCTTACGAATAAAAGAGAATGGAGGCTTTTTAGGCCTTGCCATTGCATGCCATCATCCTTCTCATCACGTGACAGAGTTTTTGTTCTTGGGCAATAAAAAAATTCAAGAAATTGGGGAGAAGTGAGATTTTGAAGCAACTCTGGTAAAAGGTCATCTGTTTCCCACATTATAAGTCTTTTTAATTTAGAAAGGGCAGAGAAAAGTGAAGTAGAAGGAGGCAAGGAAGAAGTGGATTGTGACACTGAAGTAGACACATTCAGTATATTCTTCAATGACTCTAAACTGTCGTTTCCAAATTCAAGTTTTTCAACAGTTGGAAAATGAGGCATGAAAGTCAGTTTAGGGCAATCTTTGATTTCTAACACAAAAAGACTCTCAAAGCAGGGGAATGATGATGCTGCTGCTGGAATTCCAACATCTGTCTTGCATCTCACAAATCCCTTCAGATTAGGGCAGCTTTCGATGCGAATTTCTGTTAGGGAAGGAAAGAATGGTGCTGACACTCCATCATCAAAATTTACCCCTGTATCTATATATTCAAGATTGGTTAATGTAAAACTCCACAATTGTTTAAGAAAAGGTAGCTTATCAAATTGAGGAAGACGCTGGATGTTCTTGCAATTTTCAAAAGAAATGAACACCAAATTTGCAAGGGAAGAAAGCCAGCTTGCGGACTTCACTCCTCTGTACGACATCAAGTTCAGCCCTTTCAGATTTTGGTGAGGCTGTAGAGCTTCCAGGGCCAACTCATCATCATCTATGTCATTTGCACCACAATTATCATTATCATCTTCGTATGCATTCCATTCTAGACACAATTCTTGAAGATGGTGCTTCTCTTTCAAATTAGCCTCCTTAAATTCATACGCAGCATTTTTCACGTATCGCAAATTCTTAATGGTTAAATCCCCTCTCAAGTTGTTTAAGGAATGTAATTCGCCAAGTCCAGCGCTGTGCCTGGAGACAGAATTATCCTTCGCTACAACAAATGTAGATAATGTCTGGAGGCAAGCCAATTGTCCAATCCCACGAGGCATATGAGTCAACTCATTACATGCCTCGTTATTAAGATGCAAAAGATTGACAAACCTTTTGATATTTTTTGGTAATTGCGTAAGCGCACCACATCCCTCAAGTTTCAGCACTTGTAAGTTTTGCAGTTTAGTGATTGAATCAGGAAGTTTCTTGATTCCTCCAATGTTAGAAAGATTCAGCACTCGTAAACTTTGTAGTTTCGAGATGCAGTCAGGAAGTGTCTTGATATCATTCCAACTGAGATTCAGATACCTTAGATGCTTCAATAAGATAAATCTAAGATACCTTACATGGTACCGTCTTAATCCCCAAATAAGATAAATCTAACACCCTCAAACATCTCAAACTGCAAAATATTGCATGCAGTTGTTCTTCTCTGATCTGAGGTCTTTCTTCATCTGATACTCTCAGTAGAAATGTTCATAGCTTGTTTGTCTTCAGCAATGAAAGATGAAAATTACAGTTCCCATCAAATTCAACTGATATATGGCTCGTTTTGTCATTAACACATGCCATTTTAGAATTTGACTGAACACAATCCTCTCCTGCAACTAACATGGCAAGATCATGCACTAAATCATGCATTTTGCAAGTTCTTATATTACCACATAGATCCTTTTCAATTTCTTGAAAGAAAGACATCCGAAGAAGATCCATGAAATATTCAGCACCAATATCTTCAAGACAGAGGTCTGGATCCGACGATTTAACATATCCTTGTGCCATCCAACGCTGTACTAACCATTGTACATCAATTCTGCAATCTTTTGGATATAAGCTACAGTAAGCAAAACAATGTTTAAAATGTGAAGGGAGATGGTTATAACTCAACTTAAGTGTTGGTAAAATATCATTTTCGCTCTGATCCACTTTTGAGAGTTCTTTGTTTTTAAAGTTTAGCCACTCAGACTCTGTGTTCTTAAAATACAAGAGACCTCCTATTGTTTTAATGGCTAGAGGAACACCCGAGCACTTTGCCACAATCTCCTTTCCAATAGCTTCATGGCTAGAAGTTGGCAGCTGCCCTCGCTTGAAAGCTATTTGTTTGAACAACGACCACGACTCAATTTCTGAGAGGCCTTTCAACTCATGAACAGAAATTGGGCGTGTCATCTCAGCAACCTTTCTAAGGCGTGTGGTTATCATTATTTTACTTCCCCTTGCACCACCTGCTAACAAGTCTTTGAAGTGAAACCATTTAAGAGAATCATCACTCCATAAGTCATCCAACACAATCAAGAACTTCTTTCCATTAATACTGTCATGAAGGAGATTCTTCAATGGATCCATCTCACTATTTCTGGGTTTCTCCCGAGAAGCAGATTCTATAATTTTTCTTACTGTTAATTCCACATCAAAATTATCAGAGATGCAAACCCATGCATTTAGATCAAAATTCGTCTTAACTTTTTCATCATTGTACACAAATTGAGCTAGTGTTGTTTTTCCTAGCCCACCCATTCCAACAATCGGAATGACTGAGACAGCCTCTTCATCATTGGAGCACAAAAGAAGCTCTATAATTGCCTCCTTGTCATGTTCTCGACCAACAACTACTTCAGGTGGAGAGGAGTGAGTTTGCTCCCTAGACCCCTTAATATAACGATGTGTCTCCCTAGAACGCTCCTCCAGAAGGAACTTTCTGTCTGCAGCAATCTCATCTAATCTGTCTCTAATGGCTTTAATCTTATGAGCCATTTTACGACGATAAGCAATCTGATTTGAACTTGAAAAGAAAAGGCGCAC
>CATIWK010597742.1:0-21886 GCA_949634005.1 Mallotus japonicus
AAAATAACCCTATAAATTGATGCCAAAAGTATATACATATATATAATTGATGTTCAAGAATTTTCTTATTATGGATAGCTAGCTAGGAGCTAAATAAATGAGTATTTATCCTAAGGTTATACGTATGCAATATGCTCTTAATTGTCTTTACTTTAAACCTACAACCACCTCTCTATCTCTATGTGTGGCTACTATTCATTCTAATCCTTCATGTATGCTATGAAACTAACGTGAACATGAAGATCCTATAAAGAAAGGTTGTTTAAGTGTTTCTAATAATATAAAACAAGTAGACATGTACATCAATTTGTTTTGTACTCCGAGTGCTACACCAATTTATTGAATTTGTGATGATTATACACTTAAATAATAAAAATATAATCAATATGTATATAACACAGATTTAATCGGTGGATATAATATATTATATATATTTTTTAATTAATGTAGAGATTATACAATTTAAGTAGTAGTAGTAGGTAAAAATTAATTTTACAAATTGATAATGATGGGATTCAAATTTTACACATATTTTAAAAAAAATGATTCAGAGTTACTATATATAGATTTTTAGCAGCAAATTCATATTAGAAAAAGGGGACACGTGCGGGAGATCTGAGTTTGGCACGTGATAGGCAGATGAGATAATTAGATAATGAAATGAATAATGATGAAGTGGGATGGGGAGGGAGGGAGGGTGGGATTCACGTGACCAATGACCCAAAAAGACAAGAAGAGTGGAGAGATATTGTAGAAGGAGAAGGTTAGCCTGTCAACTATCAATCCGGTTTGCAGTTGGGAAAGAAAGTGCTTTTTAATCTTCCTCTCTTCACCTGCAAATTTTATGTTTCTAAATTTCAGTTTCACAAATCTTAATTTAATTTATTGTATACCTACTTAATTTCTCTAGTTTAGTCATCCAATAATGTTAATAATTTTTACCCCTCTCTACTTAACACGTCCAAAATATTTTTAAAAAATATCAAGTGGATAGAGATTGAAAATGGGTAATTTCATAGACTAAAATTTATCAACAACTGTTGAAATCAGCTGATATGAGCTATTCTCGCTTAAGTGATATCTCAAATTCAAGTTATAATGTATGCAGTCACATTAAATTAATTGTTAGAAGACATTTGTTACTCTTGTAGTTTTATTCAGATCGAACAGAATTAGCCAAAGTCCAGGTAGTTCTAAATACTGATAATTCAGACAAGGGATATTCTTACATACACTGGATATATATACACTCAGTGGTAGAATTTAAAACACAAGACACATATACTGTTTTTATCAACTAAGTACATAACATTTAAATAATGTGTCTTAAATCCTATCATTGCGTGTAATTCACCTAGTGTAGACAAGACTTTCCCGACAGACAAAAAAATAGACAAAAACTTAAAATGTATGCATTCATTATATATATATTTTTTATTAATAGGGAGATCATCTATGATCTAAATATTAACGAACTACACATGTAAGAAATAATTACCCTATTTTAAATCGATGATGACAGTATTTGAATTCTACACCTTGAAATATCCTTATAGAAAAATTATCATTTAATTACTCATTCACGGCTACATTCACCATTTATTAATATTATAGGTAATGGCACTTGCATTAGTTTTAGCTAAATATATTATTTATATGAAAGGTACACTTCAAATTAACAAAAGGAAAGAAGAAAATTATATATATAGAGACTAGTTGTAAGCTAGTAAGTCTTCGTTCACATTTCGTCAAAAAAAAAAAAAAAAAGTCTTCGTTCACATTTGGATTTTATTTGGACAAAAGCTTGCAAATACATATAAAACCATATATATTATGGACCAAAATGTAACAAAATAAAAGAAATTAAAATCAAAATCAACCATAAGATTTATATGAAAAATATGTTCACAATTTATTGATGGGTAATTTTCAAGATGAACTATATTAACCTTCTGGAATTTTTTTGACAACACTATACTACTTACAGAATCCAAATCAAAGATTCTGTTTTCACCTTTGATCAAATCCTTTTCTATCCATTATTTTCTCTCCACATTTGCGCATAAACAGGCAAAAGCTTATAATGCAACTTGATATCTTTTTATATGGAAAAGGATATATAGCATGCAAAACTATATATCAATGATTTATATATATTTACTTGAGGATGTATTAGTTTTCTTTTTCTTCTAACTTCCCAACAATTAGAAGGGTAACATCTCATCCTCAGAAGATAATCTAGTTTTAGGAAACTGCATGCAGGGAAAATTAAGGATGTCAATTTTGCATCAAGAACTGACAACAACATTTATAGGGAAAATAAAATGAAAAAAAAAAAGAAAAAAATTGAACTATTTCATTTTGGAAGGAACCCTTCAGGTTAATTATACATATAATCCATAGAAATTTAATTTTAAAACTAAATTGATTATATTTTTTTTTATTTGAATTGTACCGATATCTAAAGTATACTGAATTTTGAATAACTCAATTCGACTCAGATTAGATCATAAGATAGTAAAAGAGCTAGTTAAATTGATATCTTTTAATTATAAGAAATTAAACTGATTAATTTTAGTTCATTTTGATATCTTAAACATGCCTTTTGTCAAGTTCTTTGCCAACAATGAGTCTCTAAAACAATACAAAAGCCAATGTTCCCAATGGGATGTATCCAAAATTTTATTATATATACACAAAATTTTAATCATTAAATATTCTTTTTTTTTTTAAGGAAATCATTAAATATTCTACATAATATATATGGTTATTCTTTAATTAAATGATATGTTCTTAGGCCATAAAGGTAAAGGAATAAGTAAAATCATTTGTTCAATGATTAATCATCTCTTTATTGTCACTTTTGATCTTTTCCAGCTTAATTTCCATATCTAAAATTGATCATATATACATATGAAGTGGAGGCGTTGGGAGTTGGGCTCCAAGCTTTATGGAACATACACATAAAAATTAATAAAATAAATAAATTTATGGGATTAGCATTAAAGAAATTGTATGGACATTGGACACATTACTACAAAAATAAAATTGTATGGACACATCAATGAAAACACACACTCACATGGCAAGTTTTGTACTACAAATTGGAAGTGTATTATGTGTTGTTGCTTTTGGCACCAGTAAGAAGTTGCCACAGATAGATTTAAATAAAAGAAAGATAAATAGAATTGAAATTAAGAAAAAAATTCACCACCCACTAACCCAAAAGTTGTTAAATGTGAAGGAAAGTGCCCACTATGTCATATTAAAATGGTGGACAAGTGTATTAATTTATACCATGAAATGGTACAATATTGGGGGATTAAATATGGCATTTCTTTAATTAATAATGCATTGGTAAATATTTAGTTAGCCAGGTTGATTTAGATATCTGCCTCACCACCTGAATTTATTTTTACTATGAGAAATAATAATTTTTGTACGTTTCCATTTGTACAAATAATTACAGCTTGTTCTATTTTGAAATAAATAAAATTTTAAATTTTATCAGAATAAATGATATTTTTTCTCTTAATTAGACTAAAATGATTCTTGGATTTTTTAAGAATGTCATTTTTATTAAGAAAAGTAAATTTAAATTATGATTTTAAAAAATAAGAGAAGAAATAAAGTATTATTAATCAGATTTAAAATTGAAATAAAAATTAAAATAAAATAAATGAAATGAAGATAAATTTTATAGAAAAGCTTTTCAGCTAAAAAGTCATTTATTTTAAATAGGAAAGTTGTATGATTAGTATGATATTATATGCAATTAATTAGCTTTCTGCAAAAATTTTTATTTTTAATGTAATTTTAGGCAATTTTTCTTTTAATTAATAAAGAATATAAATAATTTAATATATCAATAGACTGTATAAAGGCTAATAAAATAGTGTTTTCCTTAAAATTATAAGGAATATAATTTAAATCTTAAATTTTCATATACTAAAAGTGACTGTTACATCTTTATACTAAAAATATATCAAGTCTAATAAATAATGTCTAATTCACCAATAAAATTTAAGGCTAAACCAAATTTACGTGTACTATGTAATCCACCAATAATATTGGAATAAAAAGAACAAGTGGGGAGAAATAACGCATTATATTTAAGCATCTTTCTTCAAGTCAAATACAATATTCTATCTAGAGAAGGAATAACAAAATAATGTCATAATCCATCATTTTAATAATTAATAATTTGAATGGAAAAGTCATGAAAAAAAACAGGAAATAATTTTAATAATCAAAGAAAAAAAATACATGAAAGTGAAAAACCAAAATTTCTAGTTCAGAAAAAATATATATTTGGGTATTATTAGTAATTCTTTCTTCATAATTAAATTACAAGCAACTAAACTTGTTCAATTAAATTATAATTATTTTTAGGCACTGCCTGTGAGGTAAGTGGTCAACTCCTTTATGTATAGACATTGTGGGTGATCAAGAACCGAGTCACCGCTTTCCTTTTTCAACTTTTCATGTATAATGTTAAAAAGAAAAAGAATAGAATTGTCTATTATAGGATTTTGAGCTCTTCACTAGTGAAACTCAAATTAACAAAATTAAGAATAAAAAAATTAATTACAAGCTAAGAAAAGCTAGGAATATTATATAAAATGAAATTAAAGAAAACAAACATAGAAACCTATGTATATATACATACCATCTTCACTTTGCCAAACCATAAAGCGGTTATATGTGCTTTTCATACCTTGCACTCTCCACACAAATACACTAACCTAACTTCTTCTTCTTCTTCCCACATGCCACCCATCTATACGTGCAGCCTTTCTTCTTTATGCATAAAGATATGTATAGAGATAAAAACTAAAATAAGAAAAATGATATAAAAGCAATAAATTTGATTTCAATGGTACATAGTTTTAGAACATTAATTGGAGCTAAAAAAAAATGGTGGTAAGTGATTTTAAAAAGTTTAGTGATGTAGCGCTCTCTTTAAGGCATGAATAGGTTAGGGGTTCGATTTCTCAACTTCTTCTTTTCCTTGTAAAAAGAAAAATGGATTAATTTGATTCATGTTTTATCTTTTTAAATTTGATCATCTTCATCAATGATAGAGCGAAAAAAAATTAATATTAAAAAATAAAATAAAATTTCAGTCATATTTAAAAAAAAATACTAAAAATCAATATCATTTTAAAAAGGACGGATAAATATAATCATTATAAGAATAAGTAGCAAAGATATAGTTCATAAAATAAATTAGTATAATTATTAATATCAAAAAAATATATAAAAAACATATATTAAAAGAGATTTGTCCTGCTTACGTGTTTATTGGTTTGAATTTCATAATTGTCGAAGACTTATATATATATATATTAAAATAAATATGCTTTTTGTTTCAAAAAAATAAATAAATAAATAAATATGCTTTTGTCTCTCTATTTTTTTTATTCTCCCTACGTAAATGCCAATATAGTAAGCTTAATTATTATTTTTTGAACAAAATATATCTAGCTTAATATTAGGTTATATTTCAGTTGTAATATATAGAGTGTGTTTCAGTTGTACTCGATATGTAACGATATGTAACATATTTCGAAAAAAAAAAATATTAGGTTGTGCTATTAATGCATAAAAATAGTTTCATTATAAAAAGACCAAAATAGCCTCACCAACTAGTAGCTAAAATAGTGTGGGATTAATTATTAACTAGGGCATTTTGGTGATAAAAATAAAATCAAGAGGATGGTGGTAGTTTGGATCATTGAGATGACCTTGTACTGACCTTATCTTTATTTTATTCCGTAGTTTGCGTTGGTTTCCAAAGGACGTAGACAAAATGACGATAATATCCCACATTTTCAAGCAACATTTTTGTCATTAATCCTCATTAAATTTAATTAAAACATTGATTTATAACCATCAATTCAAAAAAAAAAAAAATCCTATTCCTTTAATAAAACTAATACTAATAAATTATTTTTGTTTGAAAATGTCAGTTTAGATACTTCTTCTTCTGACTTAAGAATTTAATGACAAATTTTAAAGTAAGTGTGTGTATATATATATAATTAAGAGATGAAATTAATAATATCAAAATAATTTAACAATAATAAAATAAATAAAAAATAAATTATGAAACATAATATTACAAATTTTTTAATTATCATTTTAATTAAATATTTAATTATAATTGATTTGATCTTCTAATTATATAGAGCAAGTTAGAATTTTAACCATTAAAATCATCTAGTAGAGAGTTATTCTCATTCAAATAACATCACAATTTGAGTCGTGGTGTATGCAATAATATTAACTTAGTTGTTGGAGAATTTTTATTATCTTTGTGGTTTTTTTCAAATTTAATCAAAATACTTAAAATTCATACATTCCAAATAATGGTGATTTAGATAAAAAGAAAACATGTAACTCTTTCAAAAGGCTAAACATATCCTCAATTCGACATGGAAGGGGTGTTTTAGTCATTTTATATAAAAACATTAATAAATTGAGTATCAAGACTTTGTTTCCCCTTTTCTTGGTAATTATGCGTTTTATTTTATTTTGTTGTTGTAAAAAATTAAAATAAATGAATAAATAAATATTGGTGGGTAAAAAAGAAAAGAGGTGAAGCAAGCAAAAACAAGAAAAAAAAAAAAAAAGACTTCTTCTCTCTTTCTTTCTTTTATGTATATATTTTTTTTCTTCTACTCACTCTTTGAGAGAAAAAAAAATTCATATCAATGCCCTTTATAAGCCACCATTCTTTTCTTGTTTCTTTTATTTCTTTTTCATATTCAATTCTATTATTGGAAAAATAAATTATAAAAAAGAACACAGAGAAGAGAGCACAAATACAATACTCATAGTGAGTGCTAGCTGCAAGAAGAAGAAGAAGAAGAAGAAAAGCAGAGAAAGAGAAAGAAAGAGACGAGAGACAAGCACATAAGCAAAGGAAAGGAATTCTGAGAAGCTTTCAATTCCATAGAAAAGAAAACGATGGCTTAGAGCTTTACATCTTTTCATATTCTGCAACTTCTTCAACAGGTACTTGCTCTCTTATATATATATATAAATGTTAGATATGATGTATGAAGCTGAAAATGATTAAAGAAAAGATTATTATATTTATATAGTTTTATATATAAATCAAGAAAACCTCTTTAAAAAAAAAAAAAGACTCATTTGATACTCTTATAGCTAGTCTTCTCTTCTCTTCTCCTCTCTCTCTCTCTCTCACCCTCTTTCGTTTCTTGTTTTTTTGCCATGTTTCTTGATGTTTATATGTATTTATACTCTTAATTGAAGAGATGGGTTTTCGTTTGTTTTGCTTTTCTTGTGTCTAAACCGATCCATGTCTAGCACCAGAATTGAAGAAGAACAACTGCATAGATATATATATATATATACACAGCAAAAAGAAGTTTGATTTTGGGGTGGTGAGTACAAGTATATTACAAAAATGATCATCTTCATCATCATCAATATCAAGATACTGATATGGGAATAGCAACACCACCGCTTCCTCCAATAGTTTCTCACTCCAAGAATCATCATCATCAGCAGCAGCAGCAGCAGCAGTCGAGTACAGTTGTTGCTCCGATAATCCAAGTACACAGCAAGTCTAATTCAGCTTACAATTATTCTTCTATGTCCCAAGATTACCATCCAGGCATCTTCTCTTTCTCCTCGAATGGCTTCGAGAGATCATCGTCTCAGGCGCTAACTCATCAAGAACATCACCAGCAGCAGCAGCATCACCACCACTTAGCTCAACAGATCCGAAGAGATAAACTTAGAGTTCAAGCAGGTTATGAGCAACAAGTTCCACCACCAGGTCCATTAGTGGGTATTGAAGAAGAAGAATCCGGTGGTCTTCCCGTCTACGAAACTGCCGGTATGTTATCAGAAATGTTCAATTTTCCTCCTGGAGGACCAGCCACCGCTTCTGAATTGTTGGACCAGCCTCTACAGTCTAATTACCGGACGCATCCGCGGCAGCAGCAGCAACAGCACCAGCACCAACAACAACAACAGACAGTAACAAACAACGAGTGGTTCAGCGGCAGCAACAGACAAGGGATGGTAATAGGTAGTTTGGGTCCTTTAGGGGATTCGAAGAATCATCAGCATAGTAACCATCATCAGATTTCAGGTATTAATGCAGATTCTGCTGCTGCCATGCAGCTTTTTCTCATGAATCCACAGCCAAGATCGCCATCTCCTGCTGCTCCTTCCCATCATCCTGCAACTTCTTCTACACTTCACATGTTACTTCCAAACCCATCTACTTCTCTTCAAGGGTTTACTGTATCTGGTCCTCCTGGAGGTAATAATTTTGGAGCTACTAGCAGTGATCAGATATCTCATCATCCACAATTCACATGGGTTCCTGGTAGTTCTCATGAAGGAGGCAACAGTACTGCTCCTGTTGCTCAACTAAATAACCCGACTGAGATTGGCAGTGTTGTTGAAGGACAAGGACTTTCGTTATCATTATCATCATCTCTACAACACTTTGAGGCAGCTAAAGCAGAAGAATTAAGGATGGGTGAAGGCGGATTGTTGTATTATAATCATCCAACAGGAGGCGGTTCATCTTCTGGTGGTGGCGCTGCTCAATACTACAAGAATTTGGGTGGTCAACAACAACATCAGGCATTGCATTTACAATCAGCCGGAGGAGTCGGAATAGGACAAAACAACCAAGTTCATGTCGGATTTGGATCTTCTTTAGGAGTTGTTAATGTTTTAAGAAATTCCAAGTATGTCAAAGCAGCCCAAGAATTGTTAGAAGAATTTTGTAGTGTTGGGAGGGGTCAATTCAAGAAGAACAAATTATTTAACAGAAACAACACAAACCCTAGTTCTAATAACCCCGGTGGCGGCAGTAGTGGCGGCGGAAACGGTGGAGGCAGTGGTGTTGGTGGGTCTTCTTCTTCAACAAAAGATCTCCCTCCTTTATCAGCTGCTGATAGGATTGAGCACCAGAGAAGGAAGGTCAAACTTCTATCCATGCTTGATGAGGCATGTATATTAATCTTTCTCTCTTTTTTCTTCTGTTCTTCTCCTACTACCTCCTCTCATCTTCAAGAGTCATCTCACCATCAAGGCCCAATCAATTATTTTGATTTCAAATCAAGAAAACAAACAGAAAATTCCTACTTTGTTTCTTTTGATCAATTATTTTAAGACAGATAAAAAAAAAAGAAAAGAAAAGAAAAAAGCCGGCTGGTGCAATAGAGTACTTGACATAGGATCTAGTTGGCAGAGTTGGATTAGTCATCAGCCATTTCTTTAATCGTTCATTTTTTTAATGGTTTTAATTTAATTAAAAAAACAAAGTTTTATATCAAATTGATTGGATTGGTGGTGATGTGCTGTTGAAGGTACTATAAGATTTTTCGTTTGGTAAAAACATGAAAGGTTACTATTAAGAGGTATATACCTGTAGCAGCTAAAGAATAGACGTTCCTCCAGATTGGGAAGATGACTAGTAAGCCACCATATTACGTAGGAAAAAGTTCTTATGAAACTAACTTGTCTTAAAGATTCATATACCCATCATAGTAATATTTCAGACAAACCAAATATTATATATTTTGTTGTATACTTATACATATGTTAGTTGACTTGGGCTTTGAGCTGACAACACAAGCAACACTTTCAATTGGGTGTATAAGGATATGCCATGTTGCTATTAACAATCATTTCACTTTACCAGTCTTTCATCCTTATCATTTAATTCTTCTTCTTCTTCATTTAGTTTCTTTTAAGAGCGACAGAATCCTATGAAAAAATTATTTTTGGGTGCATGTCATGTTCCTAAAATAATACCAGGAGCATGTTCCTTTGTATATGTATAGAACATGAATTGGAAGAGATGAAACATTTAATAACAGACATTAATGATGGAATTGAATTGCAGGTGGATAGAAGATACAACCATTACTGTGAACAAATGCAAATGGTGGTGAACTCATTTGATTTAGTGATGGGATTTGGGGCAGCAGTTCCATACACTGCCCTTGCACAGAAGGCAATGTCAAGGCATTTTAGGTGTTTAAAAGATGCAATATCAGCACAATTGAAGCATAGCTGTGAACTACTTGGTGAAAAAGATGCAGCAGGAACATCAGGTATAACGAAAGGAGAAACACCAAGATTAAAGATGCTAGAACAAAGTTTAAGACAACAGAGAGCCTTTCATCAAATGGGTATGATGGAACAAGAAGCTTGGAGACCACAACGAGGTCTACCTGAAAGATCTGTCAACATTTTGAGAGCCTGGCTTTTCGAGCATTTTCTACACCCGTACGTTACACCTTTACTTACACCTACCTAGCTATATATATGTACATATATATAATCAATTTAATAATCAACCAACTTTAATTTCTTTTACGGGAGATGACATAATCATTATTATATACTTTATATTATCATAATTATTACTTAATTAATCAAACTGGGTATATACATATTCCACGGATACACAAGATCCAAGTTGCCTTCTGCTTTTCTTTTTATATGAATAGTGATTAAAGGAACAGCAGTGCAGTGTCCTTCAATGTTGTCTCCTTAGTTAAAAGCTGTAAAAAGGAGTTTCCTTTGCTCAGCACTGCTTTTTTTTTTTAAAAAGAAATTCTAAAACACATTGATATAATTACCAAAAAAAAAAAAAATTAAATCAAAATAATTAGTTTTTAGTGTAAAAATACAAACTTTTTAGTAAAGGGTAATGTAATAACTGGCCACCTTTTTAGTATTTGTCTTTAGCTGTGTGAAAAAAAAAATTATGGGTATTATACTACTGTCTATCCTTATAGCTTCTGCTTCTGCTGCTGCTGTGAGTCTGCTGCTTGCAGCAGCTATTCTGCTTAAGCTTTCTGTTCTTAGATTCTCACGCCCCATGCAGAGAGAAAATAAAATGTTAAAGGGTACATGATATAACACAGAGCTTTGTGTGTCTCTTTATATGATTTTAGGTAAAGGGTCCCTCTGATGTCATTTTCTGGTCTCTTTCTCAGGTATCCAAGCGATGCAGATAAGCATCTGTTGGCTCGACAGACTGGTTTATCAAGAAATCAGGTTACTTGAATCTTCTCCATCTCTCTGTGCACATGTATATATATATATATATATATTACACCCTTTTTCTCTCATCTCATAAACAAAACAATGAAAAACAAATTATTAATTGAAATAAAATAGTTGTGGGTTAATTTTCTGTATTGACTGAACTCAAACGATAGACATAACATAGAAGAATAGAAGAAGAAACCTGCATGGATTTGGGTTTTATTTTCTCTGGTTTTTATTGTCTTTCTGTTAGAGAAAAAGAGACAAATGTTTCAATATTGGTTTCCTTTTTTTTTTCTTTTCAAAAAATTATAAAAATTAATTTCTGTTTATCTCTTTGGATTCTTTTTATTTTATTTTATTTTATTTTTATTTTTACAAACACTGAGACATTGATTCTGAAATAGACATAAATAATGAGACAGTGAAGGAAAACTCTTCATGCAGCAGACATAAATATTTAAGACCAGAACCATTCTAAGTACACCAATAGATGAGACATGAAAGTTTGCAGCTTTGATTAGTTCTCTCTCTCTCTCTCTCTCTCTCTCACCCATCAAAAAATGACACTCTCCAACCACACGAGACCTCAACCAACCACTGATTTAAAGCAGTCAATATAGATTTTACATTACCATACTACATGTATACACAGTACTACTTGCAATAAAATTCTTGTTTTTGTTATCTTTTTACCTTAGCCTGCAAAATGGTTGATAAACACATCACATCATCTCTTCCTTAAACACTTTTTACAGCTTCTTTATTAAGCTATGTTTTCATTACGTACTTTTATTTTTCTGTAATTATTGACTTGGCATCATGAACGTGCATAATGTGGTATAAAAGTTTCCTGTCATGTCGATAAAGTCCTTGCATGAAAGCAAGAAGTTAAAATGCAAGACTGATTTGCACCTGCAAGACCAAACCAAAGAAAAGAAAACAGATATACACATACATACATTTATACTTACACACACAAACACCTATTCCTAGCTATGTCTTTATCTTGATGTGTAATAAATAGAAAGAAATAAATACGATAACAAAGTGAAGAGTCAGTCATGTAGCCTCTCATTTATTAGAGTGCCCTCACACTACGATGACTTTTGAGTTGTCTATCGACAACTACTACTACTCCACCCCATGAGTTTCCACGGCTACAATGCATTTCGCAATTACAATTATCATCATACATACATATGAAAAAATATGTATTTTATAAATATTTATTTCAAATTTTTCTTATATTATGTTTCAAATCATTTTAAATTCCTATAAAACTAATTTTCGATTTTTCTGTGTTGTGAAAAAGTTTAAATTAGTAGTTGTTGAATAACGTTGTTAACTAATATTGACGACTTTGTTGTCCTTAATCGCATTAGCTCCAAACATCCGCCAAAAAATTGTGAGGATTTTACATAACCCTCCTAAAATTTATCGCTAAATTCTCTGCATTTTTTCGATATCTGCCTTCCTTCATTAATTAGCGACGAATAAAATGCATTACTAATATCCGTCTTTGTTTTGTCTGATTTTAGTATTCAACATAATTGAGTGCATCACATATGAAGTAAAATTGAACGCTTTGTATAGGGTTTTGTGCATTATGCAATTTATTTGTATAATTATGTATGGATATATTATAGTTGAATGTATTGATGGTTGTATGCAGGTTTCAAATTGGTTCATTAATGCCAGGGTGCGGTTGTGGAAACCAATGGTGGAAGAGATGTACCAACAAGAAGCTAAAGAAGAAGATGGTGGAGTTGAAGATAGAGATCATCAAAGGAAGCAAAACAGCAGCAGCAACAACAACAACAATAATAATAACAATAGTGGGCAGTTTGCACAGACATCAACGCCTACAACTACGAACACAACTGCAACACCAACAGCATCTTCATCTCCAACAATAACAACACCAACATCAACCACACCAACAGGCAAAAGATCCGAAATAGCCAATGAAAACGACCCTTCACATCTTCTTGCAATGAATAGACAATGTTTCCCGGAAAACCAAGCAACCACCAATACTACCACCCCTATAATTACAGTACCCACTACCACCACCACAGGTGAGGTAGCGCCACCACTACTACAAACACCATCTCATGGTCATCATCAGCCTTTCCATGACGTGGCTGATGACACATGCCGCCGTGGCAGCGTAGTTGCAGCAGGTGATTATGGGACCACTGGCAATGCAGCTGCAGCTGATCACAGTATTGGGTCTACACTTATAAGGTTTGGGACCACTACTAATGCCGCTGGTGGAGATGTGTCGCTAACCCTAGGGCTACGCCATGCCGGAAACATGCCAGAGAAGACCACAGCTTCTGTTTTCTCTATTAGAGACTTTGGCAACTGTTAATTTATTTTTAATTTTTTTCTTTTACAAAAAAAATTTATATAGCACTTTTAAGAAAATATTTATTTTTTATTTTTCTGTCTTTTTTTTTTCCACTCTCATTATTAAGTAAAAAAAAATACATAATGGGGAAAAGTAGCATATATTATATAAGTTAGTTAGCTGTATGAAGTCTATTGTAAGTGTATAGTAGATATTGTTTTTGCATATTTTTTTTGCCCTCTATTTATGTATTTATAAGTTTTTTTTTTTTTTTACCTTCAACTTGGCTAGAATATAACATGAATTCTTATATTTTAAGAATATATTTATATATTAGTAGTGTTTAATTTGTTTTTTCCTCTCAAATTTAAGGTGTTTTCACACGACATTAAATTTAAAATTAATCCTTATTCACTTTTCATCACTGAAACTAGTTTAAAAAAGTTTGACCTGATAAGAAATTGAACACAAAATTTTGGAAAACAACATTTTGAAACAGGGAATTTTATAAAAATTTTATAATATTGAGCAAACTTTTTGAGGTACTTAAATTTGTTTTTAAATTAATAAGTAATAGAAAATAATGTTACATTTTGAGTTTTATATATATGGCTAATGTGGCTATGGTTGAGTATATATTAATTAATGAAGGAAAGCTTTTCCTGATTCGTACTTGTTACAAACTCTCATGCAGAAACTATAAAAAATGTATGGTGAACTTTCAATTTAAGGTGCATATCAACTTCCTTATAAACAACCAATCTTCTTCCTTAAATATAACTTTTTTTTTATAAAAAGGAAGATATTATTTAATTCACTTTTTTTTTACTAATTTTATGTACGATTTCATTTGTATATTATTTAAGTAATTAAAAGAACAATACTATGTAACTCAATACTATTTTTATAATGGAATATTAGTATTGATGAGATTCAAATTCTTTCAAATTAAAATTACCAACCACAAAATGATTCTTGGTTGGCTTTTTATTACTATTATGATTTTTTTTGGGTAAAATTGAAGGTTTCCAATTGCTTAACTAGCAAATATGTGTGATTGTTTGATTTGGTTGCATATATGTACACAAAATTAGCGGTATTAGAAAAAAATTTCCCCAAATAAATAAATAAATGCTTGCCATTTTCTTTCGTTTGCCTTATCTTAAAGTTTATATGCATTGTCCTCTCCAAAGCATTTAATCATTATTATATATCATCATCTTATTATTTAATTCAACTACTAATCATATTTAAATAGAAAATACTTTAATTATTTCAATATACCACATCCAATAGTTAGATTATTCACGATACATAATACATGCGTTATATTTTTATTGGTCAAGTGTAAAACACTTAAAATATACATCGCACATTCGACGATTAAGTTCGATAGTGCGAATGTTGTTAGGACTCTCTCAAAATAAAATTACGGGTGAATGTATGCATAATCTAATCATCGATCTAAAAAGAAAATTTATAGATTATTTATTAACTAACAAGTGAAACATAAATTTAGAAAGGGAAATGATCTAGAAAAGTACAATATACATGAGATGGAAAAAAACATCTATAAATAGAAATATTTACTCAACCCTTGAGAAACTGAATTGCAGTTTTCATTTTCTTTGTCCACTTGAATATTGATATTTACATGCTTCAGGCAACTGAGTAAAGATGCTAAGTTTAGTAAAAGGACATAGAAAAATACAAAGTCAATCTATAGGACCATGTTAACACCAAGCAATAGCTATATGGATTTGCTGATCCAGTAGCTAGCTAATTAGCTATGGAAGCAGAAGTAGAAAGTAGAAAGCTGCTATTGGGTTTTGTTTGTTATGTTACCTGATAACAAACGCAAAAATGAAAGGTTCCTTCAATTCCAAACCATTAATAAACAAAGCAACAAGAACTCTTTACCTAATATGTTGCTTTTCAATTTAGAAACACAACACTGTAACTAACCCCCCAAAAAATATGAATTATATCTACTACATTTGGATTTACGAAGTTGTTCTGCTGATATGATCATGCCCACTTTTGAATTTATAGATAAAAAAAAGATGGAAAAATCTTTTGAATAGAGAGCTATGATGATATTGATGTTGCAGCTGTTAAATTGTTATCTTGCTAGGAAAAATACAGACCCTTTTTGGAGCTGAGTGTTTCACTTTCACATATGTAAGTATCAAGCAATGTCATTTTCAATTGGGTTTTTCATTCTTTGATGGTGAAGTTTGCTTAAAAACAAGCAAAATTAAGAAAAAAAAAAAAGACTGAACCTTTAATTCAATATATGTAGAAGAGAAGACAAGATTAATATGTACGCATTTAGATGTTAAAAAATTAATTAATAGGGTTATTATATACACTCTATCATAAACTTTAATTATTTTCACCAATTTATCTTATTTTTAAAATTGTGACGAATTGATATATGAATTTTTAAATTCATTGTAAATCTATTCTTGGTTAAAATAGTATGTGCTCATACTGACACGACATACAAATATGACATATATGTGTAAATTTATTTGCTGATATAGAAATTAGAAAAAAAAATTAATAATTTTTCTATCCTTAACTTTCATTTTATTTTTGCAAATATATTCTTACTTTCAACAAATATTTCACACATGCATGTTATTTTAGGATGGGTACATACTATTTTGACCATGAATAGATTTACAATAAATTAAAAAGTTTATATATCAATTTGCTACAATTTTAAAAGTAAGATAGATTGGTAAAAATTACTGAAGTTCATAGTATAATTATATAATTATATAATAACCGTAATTAATACTAGGTTTTTATTAATTCTTAAAAGTTGAATGTTTAGGAAACCAAACCAAACACAAATTTGAAAAAAAAAAAATTGAATGTTTAGTGTAACGGCAATAAATGATGAATGAAACCTAGTTTGCTTAGCTAAGACTACTGAAATGAAAGTTACATTTACTGTACTAAGACTACTGAAATGAAAGTTACATTTACTGTACTATATTAAATGTAGGGGTGTACATTTACTGTACTATGCTAAGACTACTGAAACGAAAGTTACATTTAGAATTCGACTCGGTGTAACCGCTGGTTAGATATAGCCAATTTTTTATAAGTGAAATGGGCCAAATGGCTCATGTCTGAAGGGTGGAAATTTTTACAACCCATTTTCAATGTATTTTGAGTGGAAATGCCACAGTTATCTTTAGCTTAAGTTAATAATTGTTTTTTTATTAATAATATTTTTTAACCTACATTTTTATTATTTATTCAAACAAATTATACATCTTATAAAAAATATTATTATTTTATTAATAATATTTAGAAAAAAAAGGTTTCTTAAGTGAATGGAAGTGAAATATATTTCCATTTAAATCTATGATTTTCTTTTATTTTTTAAATTAAAGAAAAAGGTTTTTTTGCAAACCATTCATTAAATGAGATATAAATGTTGCTTTTCTAGTGGGTGTGGACCTTTTTTTTTTCTCAATTTATTTCTTTATTTCCTGAGCAGACTGTTCATAACAACTGAGCTGAGATAGGACTCAAAACCCTACTGCACTAACTCATCATCAATAGGGTTGATAACAACCCCAGAATCGTTTCTTTGTCTTGTTTGCCCACATAAATTACAAATTTAATGTCAAGAAACTGACAGTATACATACATAAGATTATAAAAGAGTGTAATTGTTATTGGTATTATTATTGGGAATGAATTCTACATCAGTTGATTTAAGCTGAGTATTAAAATTTTATTTAAATTATCACCGTAAGAGACTCAGTATAATCTGCTTATATGATATCTCACACTCATAATATTAATTTAAATTCTTCCCTTTCAATTAACATTAACAATTGATATATGATAATTTATTGGGTACTAATAGTTTAAAAAAATCGTTGGCATTGTATCATTGGTATTGTTATTATTTATTATTCAAATTTTCTCAATGAAAATTAAAATGTAAAATTTGGACCTCGAAGAAGTATGTGCATAGTTAAAGAGGACAACACAACTTTGTTGTGGGCCCCCCTACCCTAAAATTGCTACATTGAAAGGTACCCTTCACATCCAATCCAAGGACTGCCTACCAAACAGTTACCTGTTATAAAAAAAAAAAACTGGTGGGTCCACATTGGAAAATGGAGATGGGCTTCATTGGGCCCATCCTCTCTTTGCCCTACTTCAATTTCCCAGTGACAAATTAAATTGCACTGATTCGTTGGAGGGCTAGCATAGGGTCACCTGTGGATAGTAGGGCAATTAATGACACTCATGACTCTACCATCAATAGATTGTATGATATTATCCAGCCAAAAACATAAAAGTAAAAAAATAAAAAGTATCGACAAATTGCATAAAAAGAGAAATAAAAATTAATTTTATAAATCAAGCATAGCAAATTTCGATAGAAATCAATGACAGCAAAATTCGAGCTAATTTCGTCAATTTATGTTGTTATTCGAACTAATTTTTATTAATTAATGTTAAAATAATTTTTTTTTTAATTTTATAATTTAATTGCAATAATTTTTTGAAAAAGAGTCTAATATAATTCAATTTTTAAAAATTAATTAATTAGGATCCAAAAAAAATATTAAAGTCAAATATAAACTTTGGGGTAAAGTGGAGAGTTCAATTTATATCTTATCTCTTTTGTAATATCAATCATAGCAAAATTCAATAGACAGCAGAATTCGAATTTTACACTTACAGAATGTTTCTAATGAGTTTGGTACTAGTAACTTCTACCAATTGTAATTTTTAGAGGTGATTTTTAGAAATTGGAGAATTAATAAAAATTGGAATAATTTGTGTCATAAAAAACATGTCAAAGTCAAAATTGTTGAATTTGAAGTTGTAAATAATTTTTGGGCCACAGAGGGGATCAGTAATGGAGAAAATGGAGTGGAATAAAGCCCAACAATTCTGAAGGTTGGTTTAGAGATATAAATGAGGAGGTGGGCTAAATGGGCCCCACAATTCATGACATGGGCCGGCAATTGGATATGTCTATTAATTAAGAGCACATTCACTTACATTCTTAATTTAAATTAAAAAAAAAAAAAAAAACCAGTGGGACCATTTCTTTTTCTTTCAAAAATTCTGCTGAAAGATTCTTGCATTAGTGTGTCTGTGTGAGACAATTTCTGTTCAATCATCTAACCCATTAGGCCCCCACCTTTGTTTTTGTATTTATTTGTTACATAATGTCTACATCTCCTTTTCAATCAATAAATTAATTAAATGAGATTTTTTTGCATTTCACATTTTGGTTTTGGATAGCCATAAAAATTCTGATTATTTTAGAGTTTAAATCGAGTGAGATCCACAAAGGAGGTTCAACTCTTTTCTCTATCATTTGTTTTTTCCATACATAAAATTTAAATTCTAAATATTTTTTAAGAAATTTAAACTTCTTATTATTTGAACCAACAAATGTCAATAAATTAAATGAATTTATGAGGATGCGAACATTAAAAGCTTTAAATTTAAGAAAAATTTTATTTTTTGTATGAACCACTAGAGTTCACTGAACTCTAATTAATCTAGATCGACCAAATTTTTATTTAATTTGGATGCATTATATATACAACAACTATTATTTTTGTAATGCCTACACAATTACTTATTTTTATTAGTTAAATGTAAATTGTTACAAATCTAATTGTTAGGTGTAATACAGTTGAAATACGTGGAAATTTCTCTCAAAGTTGAATGTTATAATACTAAAGGTAATTTTAAGAGGACCGAGTTAAAATTAATTGATGATGGTGTCAAGTTTTTTTTAAATATTAATTGTATAGGTGAATATTTGTACATAAAATTAATGGTGGATGTTGTTATTGTTGGTATGGTTGTTTAAAAAGTGTTTTTTTTTTCATCATTTATGTGATGGTGGATGTTATTAATTTATATATGAGTATGGTAATTACTTGGCAATCCAATTCATGTGAGTTTTACCTTAATATTAGCTAGAGGTCATAAAAATTTTTACTGGGTGCAATAATTGTTAACAAGTGTAGTGTTGTTGCACAACAAAACTGAAACTGAACATAAATGGCAGAAACAAACACAATAAGGGACAAAATAACAAAAGTTAGTAATGTGACTTTACTTCACTTTGGACAAAAAACACAAACAAATGGTGTTGCAGCACTCTTTCTTCATCATCATCTTCTTCTTCTTCTCCTCTTTCTCTCCCCTCATCATTTGTGTGCACGTGTAAGTGGGGTTGGATAAGCTCAGTACTATTCAGTGATAAGTAATGGCTAATAGAACGAGGATAAAATGATATTATGATATAACATGAATAGTAGATTCTGACCAGCAAAACCCATTTTAATCGTCTCTACTCTCAATTTTTTTTTTACATTGTGACATTTTACTGAATTTTTTTTTTTAACAACCATAAAACTAGATATATATTAGCTTAAAGAAAAGGGCCAATACATTTTTGGGACCAATACAACTTGAAGGTTTTTACAACCAAGAGGGCTATAATTAAGAGAGAGCCCATTAACATAAGTCATCAACATTGGGGTTTCAATCCTAGATAGATGAAAAGGACAGTAGGACAACCATGTAGCGCCGCCTTCAGCAACGCCTGCAGCACCGACGCCAACCAGATGATGAACGTCTTCTAGCCAAAGCTACTGCCAGTAATCCTTAGGAGGAACGAGATCTCCACCAACCCTTAGAGAGGTAGTATTGTAGGGGAGTCTTGTAAAGCCTTGTTGATTTGAGACCCTTGGATTGTTAGGAACAAGACCCTGTGATAACCATACAGAGCAGAGGACGCCTGAAACTATTAACCAACTGCTGAGACCCAGCGAAGGAAGAGTAGCCGCGCCAGTTGAAGCAAAAGCAAACTGATGCATCTTCACTAGACGGACAACACAGAGGGTTGCATGATTTCAGACCATTCTGTACCAAAAAGCTATCACCGCTACCCAGATGAAGCTATGAAAGCTATTAAAGCAGAGGAAATTCCTTCTTTTGCACCAAAAAGCTATGAAAGCTAAATACAAAGCTATCAAGCACAAAAACATCACAACATACTTATAGATAAACATCTTATTACATAAAAGAACCAAAACACGATAGAAAAGAGAAACAGGGGGACAAACCCCCTAGTAAAACGAAGACTATCAAAATCGAAAAAGGAAGAGGTTCTTTTTGTTGTAGCGAGTGATTAGCAATCAGATTCAGAACTAATAAAATTTTTTGAGCTTGGTCTGACAGAGAGGTTCCTTATAAAGCACCAAACATTGATTACTTCTGCTAACTAACTCTTACTGAATTTTGGA
Source organism: Mallotus japonicus (assembly GCA_949634005.1). Taxonomy (NCBI): domain Eukaryota; kingdom Viridiplantae; phylum Streptophyta; class Magnoliopsida; order Malpighiales; family Euphorbiaceae; genus Mallotus; species Mallotus japonicus. Next base: position 20,728 of record CATIWK010597742.1, read on the forward strand.
TACATTACACTTTTTATATTTTTAATTTCGGACATATTACACCTTTTTACTCTCAATTTCTGACATATTGAACCTTTATTGAAAAATTAACATTTAAAAAATATTTAAATTTGTCTCTATACTTTGAAAAATTTTCCATTTAATTTTTATAATTTTATTTTTAACAATTAAATCCATACAATTACTAGAATAATTTAATTAAACTTATTAAAAATTTTAAGAATTATATACTTTTTATATTATTAAAATGTCAATCATTTTTAATAGATTTATAATAGTAATATATATATATATATATATATAGCAAATAACCACCGCTAAATTATAAAATATATTCTCATTCAATCAGTTGTTAGTATGTTAATAGAAAAAATGAGGATTTATGAATAATTGTTCCTATCAACTGAAAATGGCTGTCATGTTTAAGCGATGATGTTTAGAATTAGAGTCGTGGTGTGTACAGTCTATTATTTAATATTTTTTGTCACTCTTATGATCTTATACGGATTGAATCGGATTAATTAAAATCTAATGGATCTTAGATACTGATGATAGTTTATACCAAAAAAAAAATCTATCTAATTATAAGTGTGAGACACAACAACTGTGAATTTCATTTGTTGCAAATCAAACTCGAGAACTTTTGATCTTAATATTTCAGCATGAGACCAATTGATCTAAACATCATTTGATTTTAACTTAGTTCAACTCTGGTTAATGCATAGAAATCAAACTTGGCATGTAAATTCTTGAGAGGTCAACAGTTTGTGTGTAGAAAGAAACCTATATACATCGAGTAAGTGGCTAAAGGAAAATTGCAAGTGTAGTGGACCTAGCTAGAGGCAGTGGGGCATACGAAAGAAAAGGATAAGAGAAAAAGGGAGACCAAAAACAAATACTAGCTAGCATAGAAGAGGACGTTATCAAAGCTGTACCTCACCTTTAAACAAGAAACATCACTCGAGGATATCTATATATACATGCAGCATCATCAGCAATATTTTTATATTGCACCGACAGTTACTGTAACATAAACATAACGTCACATGTTGATGTTAGAATATCATAAATACTAAAACATCTTGTAAGAGAAATACATATGTAGTTGTTATTGACCATTATGGAAGAGCAATCTTGTTCATGTTTTGTCCATTTTTTT
>CATIWK010597786.1:0-14103 GCA_949634005.1 Mallotus japonicus
ACACTGTGGTCCAAGAGGCATGAGTAGCGCATGGACCTTGAATAGGTCGGCTAAACAGGATCAGCCCAACCCCACAACATGGCTCTTTGACAACTCTACTTCTACTACTCCTCCTCCCACCTTCTTTAATTTTATTTTCAGGGTAACCCTGCTCTTTTATTAAAGTCTTGTTTCGGTTCATAGAATGTACCTCTATACGCCATGTCGGCAAAAAGTCAAGATCATAAGAAACCAACCCCCCAGTTGTGACCACCACCACTGCCTGCAGCTTGAAGGTGCATTTACGGCCCTTTGTAACTTGGGTCTACAAAGGCGAATAAAAATCTGAATTGAACTAATAATTTTAAGCGAGTTTTTTATGATTAGGCTATTCAAACTTCGGCGACTTTGAGACTAAATTTTGGTTGTAGCTAAGTAAAGATTTTTTAATTTTCATTTTCAAGCATGAAAGTGATATATTTGTCGCATACAATATAATATAGCTCTTGCTTGCCTCTAGCAAATCTCAAAGGGAAGGTCCAAATAGCCCATAGTGAAAGGATAGCGCAAAAGGATCCTTATCATTACTTTCAAATGAAGGGTCACTGTCCTTACATTTTCTAGAACTGGCCAGTGGGATCCTAGAATTCTTCGAGCTGGCTGCCCAGGGTAGTGATCAATGATGCCGACTCCCATGTGTGTGGGACAGTTGGTACACTTCATATCGTAGCTATATATGTCAACATTTTTAGTTTAATTTGTGTTTGTGGTAATTGTTCCTTCCTCTCCAAATTTTATAAAATTGTCTTAACTTTTGAAACTCAATCGCACAATTCATAACCAATTACGGAGTCAGAAAATTATTTCAACAAATATAGGAAAATTATTTTTTTTTAAAAAAATTAAGTTTTCAGAGGGTCAAAATGAAAACTATAGGAATTTACAAGGGGGGAAAAGCTTTACTTGACAAGTTGTCCATGGTACATAAGCCACACCAAGTTGAGCCTGAATTTTGTCCAGGGCTTTGGGCCAAAATTTTGTTGCTGAGTGAAGTCCATATTTAATCTAAGTTGGGCTTCATGGTTCATAATACAGCCTTAATTTCCGAATTCCAACTGAAGATGAAAAATGAAAGAAGTAGCTGAGAGGACATACTGATAAGAATGGATTAACAGGGCATTTTTGCTGGAGGAGGATCCATTATAATTCTAAGTTCCTTACCTAGACCAGTTTCATGGTAAATCACATTAAGGAGGCGTTTGGTTTAAGGTCCGGAATCGGAATGGAAATGAAGGGGAATGAGAATGGGAATGGAGGGGAATGAGAATGAGAATGAGAATGAATATTTATACTTGTTGTTTGGTTCACTATGGAATCGGAATCGGAATCGAAATTAAAATTTAATTCTTTTTTTTTTTGAGAAAAATTTAATTTCCTTTTAAGTTGTTTGTTAAAAGTAATGAAATCAGAATATTATTTATTTTTTTCATAATATTTTATATTTTTAAAAAATACTAAAATAACAAGTAACTAAAAAAAATAAAATAAAAATTAATTCTTAATTTTTTTAATTGATTGATTTCCCAAGGTTAATCCATATATTTTTTTAATTGATTGATTATCTGAGGTTGCTACGAACTATAGCTCTAATAGACCTAAAATAAAAAAAAATTAAAAATATATTAAATACGAATATAAAAAATTTAATTTACAATTAAAATAATTATATTTATAAAAAAAATTAAACTCTTTAATGGATGACAATATGTTATATTATGTATATGTGAATTAGTTTAGTCCAGTGTTTAGGTTTGACTTTTAATATCCATGTACTTTTAAAATAAAATAAAATAAGAATGAGTTTTAGGGGGAATGACTTTGATTACCTAGGTTTTGAGGGGGAATGGGTCATTCTCATTCCAAGGGGAATGATTCTCATTCCTCATGGATTTTAATTCAAAACAAACATCAATAATTGGAATGAGTCATTCTCATTCCCATTATTGGGTCACTTTAAGCCCAAACAAACAGACCCTAATAGAAATATGTTTTATTATGAATTTCATCTCCAGTGAATATGGGTTCACATAAACTTGATTTAGGTAAAAATTTCTTGATTGTATAAACTTTATTTAGTTCAAAATTGTTTTTGAACCAACATTGAGTTTTTCTGATTTATAAGGCATGGCTTAATTCCCTAATTTCTGTCGACAGAAAAGATAAGGTAAACCAATTGGGATGGTTTAATTGATATCTCATTTATAAAAATTGTGAGGATTTCGAGTTTGAATTCTCATAATATCATTCTATACTATTGATAGAAATTTCTATCTTTTTATAATGAATGATAAAAGATAACTACTCTTTATTGTATTTTACACAAGTTCGTTTAATCTCATTGTATGGATTTTTTTTTAATTACATAAAACAAATAAAAATACTGAGACAAGATATAATTCTTCATATAATTATAGTAATTTTGTAGTTCTAAGGTAGCAAAATTTTTTGTTGGGTAAGTTCTGACTTGCACGAAAGACATAACGATCTAAACAGTGTCTCAGAGAGAGACTCAGTGAAATAGATAAGTTTTTAATGATGCGGACTACCTGCATCTGGATAGAAAAACCCTATGAAACTTCACTATTCCTAAGATTGGCTTTGGGCCTTTTCTGCGCAACTTAGGTGGAAGGTGAAGAAGGCCCCTTCCAGGATGCCTCCTCCTTCCTTAGAGAGAGTTGTCTTGTGCCCTTAGGTATTCTCTACCTAGCTACTAGTGTCGGTTTTAAGTAAAGGTACCCTTTTGTTAAGGTTGTTCAAGCTTTTCCTAAGAGCATGGCATGAGCTACTTCAGTGCCATAGTGTCTAGTACTCAAACAATAGCTTGAGGCATTTTCTCTACCCCTTCTTACCTTGAAAAAATAAGGACACCGTACGTCCTTGAATCGATAACCATCTTTTGACTAACCTATTCTCCATTCCTCAGGACCAATAAGGGGTATTATAGAAATATTATAACTCAAATACACTCACTTCACAATTAATATGGGATCCCAAATGACCAACCTCATTGTACAAATTAAAAAAAAAAAAAAAAAGACAAACATGGTTTTGTCATTAATTTGTGCACGTTAGCTTGAGGCTACTCTTCCAATTTTTTATCACACAAGATGTACTTAAGGCACCTCAAATCTATATACTTACTAAGTACTTAAATTAATCTCATTGGCATCTTTCTCAGCATTACATGAAATAGAATCTAGTGATCATAAACAAATTAATTGAATAAATCTGCAGCTTTAGTAAGTGGGAGATCTCCCGTGGTTGAGATAACCATATGCGTGACTTCATTGTTTTTTGAGACCATAATAAATAGCTAGGCGTTATTCATCTTGGCGTTTGAACTCAACACCATGACATGAAAAGCCAATTCTAGACTAATGAGGCATCTCTCTTGGATAGGGACCATGGAGTTGGGCATCCATTAGCAATTGACAATTGCACACACAAAGAAGGCATCCACTTTTGTTTCTTGTTGGACCTTTACATTCACTAGTCTCTTCAACCAATAGATTCTATATCTACAAAATATTCAACTTTTGCACTACATAATAAAAAAAAAACGACAAAAAAATTACAAAATTCAATTACAAATAAAAACACAATATATAATTTAAAATGCGAATAAGAATTTCAATTTTATTTGGATATCTAATGAATCAACAATCACGTGAAAGATAGATGTCACAACTGTTAAATTTTATTTTGATGAGTCGTAATTTATGTGGACAAAAATAGAACTACATGTATGTATGTTGCTACTATTTACAAGATAAAACTAATAACTCATTTTTTAATTGTTTAATAAATTCAATCGATTAAATTCATAAGATTTAAACTATAATTGTTAGCAGCGAAATTATTATTATTACAAAGGTAAAAAGGCATGCATCATAATCTCAAATCTCAATTTTAATTCCATTGGATTTCCTACAAACTGCAATTTATTAACTTTAAAATTCTGTGTTTCAATTGTAATCACGTGCAACAAAAATGTATTGTAATATAGTTAGAACACAAATCCACACACAATCATTGTTTCCTGATTAGGATAATCCACGATTTTGTAGAAACATCAACTAATCCTTCACGCGCCGCTACATTCTGTGAAAGTAACGAATGGCCAATGACCATTTACTTGGAGATGTATCGATTAACGATTGGACGGTAACTTCACGCTCCAAAACTGAGTGTGGTTAAGCACTGGAATAGAAACAAGGCCCTGAGAGTGAGAGACTGAGACTGAGACAGCCAGACCTGCCTTTCATCCCAAAACTTCCAATTTTCTTTTTTCTTTTATTTTTTTTGTCTATGAAAAAGTAAATTTAAAAAATTCAGACACTTTAATATAATTTTTAAATAATACAATAGAATTCATGTTTTTTTACACTTAATTTAGATATTATTTTATAATCTAATTTAATACTTACTAATTAATTTTTTTAAAATTTTACTTTTTGCAATAATTAGAAATTGCCTAATGCCATAATATTTATTATTATTTTATTATTCAATTTTTGATAATTGCATTAGTCGCTATTATAATATAAAAGTATTTTTTGGTTTGAGCTATTACTATCTAGATTTATAATTTATTAAACTCTGATTAATCCGATTCAATTCAGGCAGGATTATAGAATGATAAAAGGTTTTTTATTAATTAATTTAACGCATACCGAAGACACTATTTAAGCTATAATAATAATCTATTAATTAATTGATCCAATAGTTATTGGTATAATGTAAAAGTATTTTTTATTGAGATCAAACAAATAAGGGCAATTTTACTATTTTTTTAAAACTAATATTGATTATAGCACTATATTAGTAATGGGTAATTCACAAGTGTACGAACAAACTAATTGAGGTATCACTTAAATTTGGATGAAGAGAAGCTAATAATTGAAAAAATATTGAAGTATAACTAGACAAATGAGTACTACATAATCAAATGTAAAATGATTTTGAGAACGATGTAATGTCTTGGATGACATTAATAATATGTTTGCACTATAATGGGGGGCCAATATGCCACACACAAGGATCTAACTTGTAGGCACTTGGAAAAAGGTAGATTTATGTATGTAAGGATTAGGCAAAATATTTGAGTTCCATCTTCTCCATTAATGCTATATATTTCTTAAGTTTTTTGCATAGCTTTTTGGGTGAGATCCTCTCTTTTGGAATTTCAAACCACCTTCTTCTTTTTCCCGGATACTGCATTTATTGGTTGAATATGCAATACATATTTTATATTTAATTAACATATATATTATTTATCATAATTTTAATTATTGAGTGTAATATATTCACAACAAATAAAAAATTATAAATTTTTGAGATTTACACATATTTTTATTCTAAAATTATATGCTTCATTTTTTGATTAACTAGTATGAGTTATAAATTATTTTTAAAGTAAATAATTTATTAATAATAATTAAAAAGTATATTTAGATCAGTTGGTAATGACTTTATCGTTTTAACAATATTTTAAATTTGAATTGTTATATATATAATTATATTAAATTAATTGATTAGTTAAAGTTCAGTAGACTTTAAATATTGATAATTCAAATAAAAAAAATATGTATATCAAAGATCAGGGAAATTCTAGGGTTATTTTGATTTTTACTTATTTGAATTTACTTTGTTTTATTCATCATTTGATGAAAGTGTATTTTCTCATCCAATCCAATGGTGGTTATTAATAAAGTACATTTTACTTTGTAAAAATCAAAGTAACCCTAGAATGCACCCAAAGATCAAATCTATTTTTTTAAAAAAATATATAAATGAAACGAATTTTTTTTTTTTGAGAAAATAAATGAAATGAAATGAAATCTTTAATTTTAGGACCAACCGAATATTTGAATGGGACCAAAGAGAGAGATGAAGGGGTGGCGACTGTTTCGGTTCTTGCTCCCATTGCAAAAGTTCATGCATCTCATCTAACAACTGGAGTTCACGTGCTTATTACGCGCCATATTGGGTTTTGCTTTTGTTGTTTCTATGTTTGCAAATAAAAAAAAAAAATACTTAAATGATAATAGTAGAAATAATAAATTATAATTATTAAAAAAATTTTGAATTGTATGTAATTTTTAATCAAATGTAGCTAATTTTTTTTTCAATTTTAATTGTTAATTGTATTATGCATATAGCTGTTCATCGAGCTCCTTTACAAGCTCTTAATCGAGCTATTTAGGAAATTTCTTGACAAGCTTTTTAGTAAGCAAGCTCTTTGAAAATTTTTTTGAGTTTGAATCCTTCCTTTATTTTATGGAGTGAATTTGAGTTTTTAAAGTTTAACTTGATTACAGTTCTAATTATATATACATATTAATTTTATTTTTTTTATATATTTAGGTAATTATATTAACAACCAGCATCAATTTAATATAAAAAATTAATGATATAAATTAATTAATAAAAAAATTACTGATATATATTAATTAATAAAAAATTATGACAATAATAATTTAAAGTTTTGACCGAGTTTATTTTAATAGCTATAATTTTTGTAGTGGGAAAGTGCATCTCACTCCTTTATTTTTATTTTTTTTACATCAGAAGGGAGCCTTTAGGCAGGCTAATATCCTCGTGGGTAAGCTACACCCACTTGATCATAGAATAGAAGAGGTTTGATACTATCGGGAGGTTCCTCGCACACAATGACACCAACAGGACTTCTCCTCGCCAGACCTGCAAGGTGGTCAGCACACTTGTTCGCTTCTCTGAGGATATGCGCCACCTGCACTTCCCAGCCTCGCGACATTAAACGCTGAATTTCCTGAAGCAATGCCAGGTTTCTAAGAGAGCATTCAGAGTTGTTTAACAGCATATTGGCCAAACACTGGTTGTCCACTTCAAGAATTATCTTCGAGTATCCTAAGTCCCAGGCAAGTCTAAGGCCATGAATAACACCCCATGCTTCTGCAGGAAGAACACTACAAGACCCCAAATTCACTAGAAAGCCTTTGATCCATCTCCCGTTAGCATCCCTTATAAGACCTCCCGCTGTAGCCATCTGTGTCGAGGTTGACATTGTTCCATCAGAGTTCAGCTTTACCCACCATTACTTGGCAGTTGGAAACTTCTAAGCCAGACCTGGCTACCCTGAAAGAGCGGACTTGGGCCAACATCGAAGCTTCAAAATTGCTCCTTTATTTTAGGAAAGGTGGAGCAGACACAGGAACAGTGGGACTGATAATTTCTCAAGTTAGGCAACTGTTTTTTATTTTAGTTTAACTGAATATACCTTATCAAATTAAAAAATAATAATAATTTATACTATTTACAATCAATTATTTAATATTTAATATAAAATTATTCTAAATACATTCATAAAAATATATTAACTTTTTATTTCATAAATTCTATTAAATTTAAGTGACTGCATAACATAAACTATTCAACTCAAAACATCATTTAAATAAAAATAATTTTTTGTAACAATTGTTAGTATATTAGTCAAATTACAAATCACTCAAAATATAATTAGCTAAGTATAAAGTATTTAAAATATATATTACTATATATTTAACATTAATTATTAAATTTTAAATATAAATATATTATTATCATGTATTATAATTAAATATTTAAATTAAATATATTACTAATGCAATATATATGGGAAGTGGATAAGAATCTTAGATAAATATAAGCTTCTTTTTTTTTAAAGACTTCAATGGTTGAGATTTATGTAAACTTTATCCAATGGTCATGGTTCTAGGTACCTATCTGCTTGACGACTGTAAGCAGACCCTTATCTGTTGATTCCATCTCCACTTTAACGTCTTTTTGTTTTCTTCTCTCTTTCTCCTTTTTTTTACTATTATTTTTTGCCCTTTTAATTTTCTTTTTTCTTTTGTAAATTTTCAATAATGTCATGTTCTCTTGTTGTTGCTGGTGCCTAAATTTCAGGTTTAAGTTCGGTTTTTTTGAGGTGGGTTGACAGTGGATGTGTGTGAAGTTGAAGGTTAATATCATCTTTTGGCTGATCTTGTGTTTCTTTTTTCATTTTTCCAGTGCAAAAAGATTAAATTTTGTGAGGTGGGTTGGTTTCAGTTTGTGTTTTTTGTGTGTCAAAAAGTATACTTTCATGTTCTCTGGTTGCTTGTTTATGGTTTTTAATCAGAAGGAGATTTGCTTTTTTGAGGTGGGTTGATCTTCACTGACTGTAAATATTTGGAAATGGTCCACCAAAGTGAGGTGGGTTGATCTTCATCCGGAATGGTTTTTACTGTTTCTCATTGAAATTCTGTTTTCTTCAAAGAATTTGAGTAGGCCATTGAGCCCTTGGGGTGAATTTTGCCTGAAAAGGATGATTTTTGGATTTTGTTCTGAATTTTGGCAAAGAACAAATTTTTTTAGTTAAATCTGTGGGGGAGAAGAGAAAAAAGAAAGGGATGATGAGAGCGGCAAAAGATGAGGAGAAAATGATGAGTCCTATGTTTCCTAGGCTTCATGTCAATGATACAGAGAAAGGAGGGCCAAGGGCACCTCCAAGGAACAAGATGGCTCTCTATGAACAACTCAGTATCCCTTCTCAAAGGGGTAGCTCTGGATCAGCATCTATGTTGCCTCTTCCACCTAATAATGGCAGTACCTTGATTCCTTCAATCTCCTCAACCCATGTGAGTTTTCTGGACCTTCATTGGTTTCCTATTTTTCAAAAATTTTTTCTCATGAATAAATTGTTATTATCGTATTCTGCTTGATGCTTTAATAAGTTTCTGGATCCTGGTTGATTTCGAGTGTGCTCTTTACCTGATATAATTCATGGGCACTGAAACATGGTTTGATTCTTTAAACAATGCACCTAATGTGTTTGTTTATATCCTTTCTTGCAACCCTGAGAAGTTGCATTGTAGTTTGTATACTTTGGTATGATCTTGTGTAAACCTGTGATCCTTCCAATTCCTGGATCTACCATAGGAGTAATTCTTTTCTGGATGTAAAAACTGAACAAGGCTGTCTTTGGTTTTATTATATCTTGAAAAAGGAGTCATCAGATTAGTTTTCACTTTGCCATATTTCCTAGAGTGAGTTGTGTGTTCTTCTTAGTGGTTTGCTAAATACTTGTTTTTAGGTTTTACGTTTTGATAATTTCTTTTTCTTCCTTTTTAGTGCGCTTTAGATCACAAATGTTTCGTATTTACAGGTTAGTGGCTACGAAATAAGTGTGTTTACTCCATTCTCTAACTCCCCTGCGCCATCACATTCTGAGAAGTCTCTTTCTCATTCCTCTGGTGGAGTTAAGCTTAGTGGTAAGATGGCAAGTCAAGAACGGAAGTCCATGAACTATTCAGATGGTCAAAGTCTGAATTGCACACGTCCTCTGTCACTGAGTGCTAAATGCAATTCATTTCAGTCACACAATTTCTCCAACTTCCAAAATCTCTCTTTGAAAAAGGTTGGAGATGAAAATGATTATAGAGTTTCTGGTTCTGCCGAGCCAGGTGCAGTTATGCATCCTAGCAGCTGTCAACACACTAAAGATAGAGAAAATCAACCTTTCTGGAACTTGAGCTTTTCAATGCACTTTCAAAATATTTCTGAAAAGCAGAAGAAAGGAACTGGCATCATTGATCTTAAGGCAAGAGAGTCTAACTGGAACCAAACTGAGGAGCACAGAAAAACATCTGAGGCTTGTCAGGATCCTAGAGAAAGGTCTTTTCCGGTTCCAGTAATCAAGGATAAAACTTCTGCAGATACATCTCATTGCCCTTCAGGAAAAGTTAAAAGAACTGAATCATTGAAGCGAGCACATCCTTCATCATATCAGGAACATAGAAGCAGTTCAGTGGATGTCTTAAAGGGTGTACGTAGTACTAATGTACTCTTAGATCAAGACTGCGTTGCAGTGCAGGATAAAACAGTTCATAAAGATAAACTTCGGGTGGAGTCTGCTGGGGGCATATGTAAGGATAATGCTTTAAAGGGGAGAGGAGAGTCAATTTCAAGGTTTTCTCTCGTATATGATAATAGAAGTCAAAATATAATTGAGAATGGAAGCAAAAACCATGAAAAACATGGGTCTCTGCAAATGGGTAACGTTGAAACACGAGATGATGTCTCAGAAGCTTCTCTGGTGGACTCCTTACCTGCTTTGGATATATCTCCTGATGATATTGTAAGAGTGATGGGCGAGAAAGAATTTTGGAAAGCAAGAAAAGCTATTGTCAAGTAAGTATTCTTCATCTAGTTTCTACTTACATAAGTTCCCCAAGCAGCAAATTAGTACGTACTTTCTAAACTTGTGGAATTTGTTTTACTTTCTAATATTGTTTTATTCTTTTATTTACTTATAATTTGTTTTACTTTCTACTATTCGTTAGCAGTACTAGAATGGATAATGTAAGAATTCATACATGCTACACTTCATTCGCTTTCCTCAAAAACTCACTTAGAATGTAATATTTTTGGATTTAAATATTTGCTTGCTATGCACTAAATTTCTGATGCTGTTTCTTCCCTTTCCAACTTCTGTAATTATGCTATTTTCTCTGTTAGAAAGGCTTTCAAAGTGAACATGTCTACTGATCGTTGAAAATTTGAACAACCAAATAGAACAATCTACTCATGGTTACTCTTAAAATGTACAGATTATAGTCTTTTGATTACATATCAACTTATGCATGTGTTATGATCTTTTACAAACACAATTGAATTTTCTTCTACATCCTTCATTGGGCAGCTACTTCTCCGATAATGAAAAGAAGCTGATTGTGCCAATACATCAAATTGGAATTTCATTCTGTGCACAACGCTCAACTGTTAAAACAAGAATCCAATGGGTGTGATACGTTATGCTTCTGTTGTAGTAGAGCGACATGACTTAGTTTAGTAACTGAAATTAGTCTTGCTAGCTATTATGGGAATTGAGCTCTTACAAATCTTGAACAAGTTTATTAGAAATTCGGATTACACAGTTTTTCTGCTTTCAAAATCTTCAGCAGTCAAGTGTCTGCATTCTGGGGTTTTTCAATGAGAAGATTTTCTTCACATTTGCTGATAGCAATATTCTATGACGTCTCTTGCAATAGAGCACCTTTATTTTTTTCTTTTGATTTCTCGGTTCTGTCCCAACTGATACTTTAGGACTACAGTCAAAAGTTTCTTTTTTTTTTTTTTTTTTTTTTTTTGCTTCTCAATAGGGCCATCTTTTCATTAGCATGATTGGAGTGTAGATATCCCTGTATAACATTTAGGTGGGAGGCGCTGACATATTTCTTCTAGCAGCAATGAGTTCTGCCGTGTCTAATAAATGACAATCCATAGTGTTTGGTGGGATATCCTACACATTACACAAATGTCTGGTATAGTTTTTTGGGCACCCAGATTGAGTTGTTGATTAGTACTCTGTTCTCTTTCTCAGCATGAGCCAATAAATTTTGCAGGAAATAACACATGTTATAAAAGAAGTACATCTTGCAAGAATTTTGAATGTACTGTAGCATTTATGGTGGTTTTTAATCCTATATTGTGGTTTTTATTTTCTACTTCTGCCCTGATGCATCCAATATTAATCTAGACACTGTCGCCTTAGCTTATTCAACGTTGTTAGTTTTTAACCCAACTTCATTTGCTGTTGTTTTCAGCCAGCAAAGAGCATTCACAGTTCAAGTATTTGAGTTACATAGGCTCATAAAGGTATTCTGGGCATTACCTGATCAATTTGCTAGCTTTTTCTATCATGACATATATGAAATGATTTTTTTTTTTTTATTGCTTGCATCTGTGTAGAAAGAGAATCAACTGTATGATGTTTAATGGAAACAGGTACAGAAATTGATTGCTGGATCACCGGACATTTTGCTTGAAGATAAGATGTATTTGGGAAAAGCTTTACTGAAGGCATCTCAGGCTAAAAGGGTCCCATTGGAGTATGATATAGAACAACCTCCAGGTCCCTCACTTATCATTAAACCAAAAAATAGCTCTCAGAAGCCATACCTCGGCACTGAATTTACTGATGAGAATGCAATTTCAAAGTTTCCCCTTCCTTCTGTCAACAATGAAGCTACTAAAGGAATTCCTACACAGCGATCAAATTATGGGTCCCATTCAGGAGGCACACTGCCAACTCCCGTTGCTGCCAACACTAGACCATCGCAATGGTGTTTTGCACCACCTGGAAATCAGTGGTTAGTTCCAGTCATGTCCCCTTCTGAGGGTCTTGTTTACAAGCCCTATACAGGGCCATGTCCTCCAACTGCTGGGTTTATGGCACCATTATATGGGAGCTATGCTCCTATGAGTTTAACTGGAGGGGGTGGGGACGTTATGGATGCAGCTTATGGTGTTCCAGCTTCTCATCAACAAGGGATTGGACTCCTTCCTAGCCACCCTCCTTTGGGCCAGACGTATTTTCCATCTTACAATTTCACCTTCCCACAGCAAAGCTCGTGTAATATGTCAAGCCAGATGAGCCACGTGATTTCATGCCGAGTTGAGAAATTTCAAGTGTCGAAGGAAAGTGAGGTACAGGGAAGTACTGCAAGTAGTATTCCCGAGAGACCTAAAGGAGATGCACTCCCTCTTTTTCCTACAGAACCGACAGCTCAGAATGGTCAAACTAATGAGCAGCGGACACGCGCCATCAAGGTTGTGCCCCACAACCCTAGATCAGCAACTGAATCAGCGGCTCGGATTTTTCAGTCTATACAAGAAGAACGAAAACAGTATGATTAGGTTATGGAAGTTGTATCTGCCGAGACACTGGCAGAAACGAGATAACCCTTATAAGCTAATCAAATGTACTTTTGTCCTGCAATTCTGTTATACATATATATATTAAGATCATGTAAATACATTTTGTTGAATAAAAATTGTACTCTTAAATATTTAAACCATAGGCACTGGAGAATGTAAAATGATCAGAAGTAGTGGCTGGAAATCCCTGCTATATGGAATGCCATTGCTATATTCTTCCTTACAGATAAAGGAATTGCAGCTTAAACTTGAGTTGAAGCATTTCTATAATTGTAAAGACCAAAGCTTGACATGACCATAAATCACCATATTGTAATGAAAATTAACATATATCCGGTCACAATCATAAAGCTTTAACAAGGCTGCCCTTGAAGGCCTTGAATTATAGTTGGAAATGGAATCTGAACTTTGCCATTTATGCAAGTTATGAGGTTTGTGTTTGATAACCAAAATCATAGACAACTATAAAGCGTTAAAAATCATTAATTTCTTCAATCTTGCAAAAAATGTCACTCTTGAGTTCAGAAGGCAGTAAGATATCCGAACTCGAGAGGCATCAGATAAATTGAATCAAGATTTGGTGCTTTTTCGATCTTCAAGTATCTCTAGATCGTTAAGCATATATATCAAGCCCTGAAGCCTTACAGGTTTGTAAAGATTTCACACATGTTTAGGACAAGCAGCAAGAAGTTTGCTGATTAAATTATCATCAGCACAAACAGTTGAGAAGTAGGGTTATCCTAAGTAAATATAACTTCATACTACCACTAAAAGGTAAAATAAACTTGCAATTAAGCAGGACAAGACAAGACAAGTGTTATAGTTCTAAGGACAGGGATACATGTCCCTAACCACGACATGCATCCCCTGTCGCTGGTGGGCTTTATGCCCATCTTGCCCTTGCATTTATTTTTATTTTTTTTGAATTTTTTTTTGAAAATTTAATTTTTTTTGAAATCTAAAACCTAAGTTGTAAACGGGTGAACCCATTATATAAGGATTTGAACACCTATTGTATGTATTTTTTTTTTTGAAATCTAAAACCTAAATTGCACACGGGTGAACCCGTCGTGCAAGGATTTAAACACCTGGAGTCTGAATTTTTTTTTTTTTTTGTAATATAAAAGGGATTTCAACATAAATGACCAAAAAAGAGCTCCTACCAACCAAAATGAACCTAACTTTTCATATATTACCAAAATGCCTTTCACTTAATTTTATTTTTCTTCCGTGTCCCCTGCCCCATCAACGTAAATGACGGAAAATTTTGAGACCATCCCTTATCATCCTTGATCAGACCCATCTGTATTCCTACAAGTTTTGAGTACAGCTTCCAGGATACAG
>CATIWK010597801.1:0-20687 GCA_949634005.1 Mallotus japonicus
ATGAATTTCAATCTCTTTATATAGAGATTTTCTTTCCACTATTTGAGAACTATTCTCTCACAAGCAATATATTGTTCATTCACATGCAATATATTGTTCATTCACATGCAATATATTGTTCATTCACATTCATAATAAAAGGCTCTTATTATAATATACGTATGTATGTGTATAAGGATTTATACAAGCTGTTAAAAAGAAAAAAAAAATTGTATTAGAGGGGATAAACTTGGATTAGTGTCAGTGTTAATTGTAGTTATGATTTGATTAGTGTTGGAGATACTGATAAACGGTCACATTCTTCAGTTTTCATCTTTTTGTTTTTTTTTTTTCTTTTTTGTTGCCTGAGGCGTCAGATAGAGACTTGTAAAGTACCATGAAAAGGTTAAAATCTAATGACTAATCTGCCATTGCTTAAGATCTCAAAAATGTTCTTTCTCGGGTTCTGAAATCCGACTTTTTCCTCTCATTTCACCATTATTATTTATATATTTTTTTTTCTATTTTTAAGAAATCTTTGGCTTGCTCAACCAAAAACAAAATATGAAAGGTAAAATACATTCTTTCATGTCTGAATTTTATTATTTTAATTTACTACACATCTTAATTTTATTTTTTTCCTATTATATATATAAACTTTTATTTTTTTTATTATACATATGAATTCAAATTTTTTTATTCTATTGAACGTATGAGTTGTCAGCCTGAAAGTCAGCGTGGACAAGCACTTAAAGTTCAATAGAATCAAAAAATTTGAATTCATATGTGTAATAGGATAAAAATAAAAATTTATACGTATAATAAGAAAAAAATAAAGTTAAGGTGTGTAATAAATCAAAATAAAGTTCATGTGTGAAAGAAGGTATTTGGACAAATATGGAATACAAGTATTTCTATTTAGGTGGCTATAGGGATCCTGTTCTTTGTCAATAATTTTACTTACTATTCATGGATTCTTTTTCTGAATTTCCTCTGGCAATTTTGATTGGATTAATTAAAATTCTTCTCAATAAAAAAATTTTATAATAAAAAGCATGGGATAAAATTTTATATAAACATTTTTTCACCACATTAAAAAATTATGGGTTGAATTTTAACCATCGCAAATAATTTTTAATTAATTTTAATTTTACTATATATTGTAACTCATGAGTTATATATATAAATAATAAAATTGCATAAATTATAAATATAATAAGTTTTTTATTTTATATTATATTATAATTTATTATGTTTTTTATGAAGAACTTTTATTTTTAATTACCACTGATCATCTTTTAAATCAACTGTGGTTTCTCATTTTTTTCTATTTCATTTAATTTCTTTTATTTCTTTATATTTAATAAATATAGATATCTGATATGTTTATTTTTGTTGGAATTTTTTAATTTTTCTTTATGAGATTTTAATGGTTATTTTTTATAAATTTTATATTTCTCTTTATTGTGATATTTTTATTGATATTTTGCAATTGAACTTTAATTAATTAAAGATGTAAAAGTTAATTTTTGGCCAAATAATGTCATATAATAGAGTATGCAAATTGTCAAATAGATCGCTTAATTGCAAATTAGAATAGCTTTATTATTTTTTTTTTTTTTTGGTCAGGAGATGGAGGGGGGAAGGGGGATTTGAACCCAATATCTCGAAGAAGAGCCGTCCCCGTGGCTGGAACAAGCCAGCCCAAGGCGGGAAGCTCAAACTTTTCTATACCTAGGGGGCCCCTAGGGCTTGAACCCATGACCCTTAGGTCATGGGTTTCCCCCTCTTACCACTTGAACCAAGTGGTGAGGGGGGATTAGAATAGCTTTATTGAAGCGATAAAAGACAAACAACTTCATGATTTAAATGAGAGTTTACTTGGTATCTCTTAAATGCATGTTTATTTATATTGTTTGCTTACCAAATGTATTTCAATATTTAATGAATGAATGATTTATTTTTTTTAAAAAGAATTAATGTTATAAAAGTGACAAATATTTTTGAATATAAATATTTAAATATACTCAGTAATTTTTTAAGAAGAATCATATAATTTTTTTTTTTTAAAAAAAAGCTACAAAGCTACTAATCTTGTCATAAAATGTCGGCTGTGGTAAAATTTGCATCTCACATTATATTGTGAACAAAAAGAAAAGCATGTGTTGTTCAAAAAAGAAAAAAAGAAAAGCATGTGGCATGACAATGTCAATATTAAAGAAGTTTTGTTGACTATTGAATGAATTGTCTCAATAATCCAATATTTAGATTATAAATTTGTCCACCACATTTTGAATCTCATTCATCGCACCGCACCTCACATGACATCATATATATATATATATATATAAGTGTTTGAATTTATAAAAAATTTTAAATTATTGTCTGTAGCAGATTTTGCAAACTAAAATACTTATAATTTAACCTATAAAACCTGCTAAAAATACTAATTTTAAATTTTTTTTATCGATTTAGACACTTAATTGTAAGAAATATTAATTGTAACACCAAAATAGTAAAAAATAAAAAATTCAGATGCTATTTATATATTTTTTTCGATACACAAATAATCTTTATATTAAGATTGATTCTTATTCAATGGCCATATCATTCTTGCTTTTATCATAATTTTTATTTTTTTTCCTCCTTATGACATACACACAATAATGAAAACAATAAAATAATTGCATTAGTTCATTATTTAATGAGTGATCACATGGCTTGTAATTGAATAAATACATGAAAATGGAGTGGTTAGCTGCCATAAGTGTGCGTTTAATAAATTATAAATTACATAATAGAAAACAATTATTTATTTACTATTTATTATTAAAATAATAAAATTTTTATTAATATTGATAGATAATGGAGTATGAATTTGAACTCAATTATATAATTTTTATATTTAAAAGTATTAATTAAATTATTATAATTAACAAAATAAATGTAATATAATACAAGTAAAAGCATCTATGGACATAACATAGAAGATATGATAAGGATTATTGGAATCTACACATTGGATTAGTTATTTTCCTAAGCATACATTTCCCTTAATCTTTTTCATTAATACCTATATTTGTCTAATTAAGGTTCTAATATGGAAATTAATTTGAAAGGTGGGCCATTTTTAAGGTGGTGCAACCTCTATCATTACTTAATATCAGAAATATTAAGGCCAAAATTAATCCTTAAAGTTCCTTCAAAGTTTCTCCATTTGGTAGAGGAAATGGCTGCATCAAATTAAATATACAATTAGATGGATCTCAAATGTCTTAAATAGGAAAAAAAACACTATTTATAAGAAAATTGTTTTATACTTTTATACAGAGAGAAGGAAAAAAAAAAAGAAATCTTAGTCTAATATTGTAGTATAAGAAATGGTTGTAAAGTATTTTCAAAAATGGAAAAAACAAATTTAATAAATTATCGGTAAGCCTTAACCTAATGGTTGAATGACCCAACGGCTCCGGTTCGAATCAGTCTTCTCCCTTCCCGATCCCATGGTACTGAGTTCCTATACCACTGTTAAAAAAAAAAGTACAATACAAATTACAATGGATTATTTTCTCTTTTACAGACAAAGTGGGAAAAAATTGCTGCTTTTTATTTGTTTTTTAACCATTCCAGTCAATACTAAAAATGGTAATGAAATCATAGACTTATCCAAGATTAATTACCATCTAAAAAGGAAAAAAAAAAAGGAAGATTCATTGAAGATTAGATGGGAAAGTATGATTAGTGCTTAGAAAAAAAAAAAGAAAAAGGACAAGATATGAGATGCTAAATTGGGTGGATGAGCTATAAATCATCAACATTGAATTTGATTATGATGTAATTAGGGGTCCCAAGTGTTATTGGCTAATGGCCTAGTTAACACCAAAATCTTGTCTGGTTCATGAGCCAGAGATCCAATGGTAATCTGAAGGTTTGTAATTATCTAACTAAATTTGAAAAGACAACTTTCATGCCCACTTTTAAGATGAAAAAGGGTGTTGAGTTTTTCCCTCTAGATAATATTTTCCTAAGCATTCTTTGCTAATACTATTATCATCATTATTACCTAAGAAAATAGTTGGCATAATGGCATTTCGGATGTGAAGCTGTTGTGGCCTTGTGAGGAAGATGATTTTAAGAGGGGAAGCAAGATTTTAATGTAACCAGTTTCTCCCATTAATCCTATTACTCACCCAAAAGAAAGAGTTAGGTATCATTATAAATATGTTCTATATTTCAATATTACACTATTTAATATTTATAGGTATATTTTTTTATCTAAATTATTAGTATTCAGAGTTTATTGACCTTTATAAAGACTATAATGTAATTATAAACAACACAATTTGAATTTACAATATTATCTAATGAAAATAGATTATTTATCAACTGATTGTAACGGTTGTTGGTATATATTATTTTATTTAATAATTCCATTTTTAAATAATGAAGAGAAGTATGCATGCAACATACAGTAGAATAGTGCCAACTGCTACATTGTGTGCTATATTGTATTATTGTACTCATTTCTTTTTCAAACCACAACTTTGATGTAAACTCAACACCAAAGCTAATAAGCTTTTAAGGCACTACAGTATTAGATAGAAAAAAATCACCGACCCAAGTGATGTGATCGCTGTGTCTTGCTGTTTTCTCTTTCATAAATTATTGTGCAAGGAAAGTTGACATAAAATTTATATATATATACTTCAAAAAGAAAGTCCATGTGTATGAAAACTGTGGATCATGTGGTGGAAGAGGAAGACCCTAAGCTTACCTGCCTACTATATCTACCACTCTTAATTCACACTTACAACACCAAACCAACAACCATCAAGGACAGCTTGCATTGCCTTTGAAAATCTTGCAAAAGCAAACCTATAGAGAGCAAATGGACCCCAAAAATATAGAAAGGAAGATAATATTCATATTGTGTTTCTGTTTTTTAGTGGAGTAGCCAGCTGTGCTCCTACTATGGAATTTCCCTTCAGAAATTCTGATTCAAAAAAAAGTTTTGTTTGAAAAAGAAATTATAGAATTTTGCTGGGTATTGTGCTATGTCCAGCCCTATTGCCCCACATAATCTGTCAATGCTGAAAAGGAAAAGCCATTACGGATTCTGCATCTCCATGTGCAACTATTTACCCCTTTTCTTTCACATGACTTTGGCTAGGGTGAGAGTGTACAAATTGCTAACCATCATTGCTGCTTTTGGTGACGTACTGTTGGCAAGCTAAAGTGATAAGTAAAAAAATAATAAAGAAAAATAAAGTGGTTAAAGGTAATGTAGGTTTCAGTTTATGATCTAAATCCAACCCATAAATGATCAACTTAATGCCCTATACCATATCAATTTTCCTCAAATGATCAACTTAATGCCCTATACCAATTCTCCTCAGAAGTTGTGCAAGTAAAACAATTATTCACTAGAAAGGCCCAAGAGATCTAGGTAATGCAGCTTCCCCTAGACTGGTAAGTGCAAATCCATTTTTAGATCCTTTAAAAAGAAGATGGCAAATAAGCGTATGATTGGGAATGAATTATTTCACAAACCCATCATGAACATAGCAGTACCATACCACAAACGTTGGATCATCTTTCACAGCTACATGTCTCCTAGAGGAGTTTTTAGCGGAGTATGATCAGAAACCGAAGGCCCTTACAAGATAAACTTGCAAGTCAAACTTTGGAAAATATCCAATAAATAATCACAAATCTCAAATGCTTAACTCATTGCTTATTGCTTTACAATTTGATTACTTTAAATTCAACAATGGAGATTATGCAGTTGGGCTTTCATCAAACAAATATATTGCCATGTACTAAAGGATTCAAAAGTTTTGGCAACAAGCATCCATCTGATTAACAAGCAAAAAAAGCCCCTAAGAGAACAATTCAAAATCTCTGTTAAAAAAAAAAAAACCATTCAAAATCTCAGTTAAACTGAAAATACGGCCATCAAAAATGTGCAGCGGTTCATAGTATCATTTGCAACTAGAGAAATAACAAATTGGAGATCAATAGTTAAACTCATTGAACTGTAAAAAACAAAGATAATTTCAAGCAACAACAGTTTCTGTAGCCTCAGCCATTGGTTCATCAGCTGGCCTCTCCAACTTCACACCAACATCCTCTGAATAATCACCATGAACCTGCATGTCATAATAAGACTGTCAGCAGCAGAACAGCATGCTCAACACATTTCTATTAATGTTGTAAAAATGCCTGAAATCATGCACAGAACAAGTTGCAGCTACATATTTACAGAGAGATCAATTTGAAAGAGAAGTAATAGAAAAAATTTAATGTTACAGCAATAAAATCAAAAGCATATATATTCATAAGCACAGCTAAAGATCAAACAAAAGAGCAAGAGACATGCCTCCATCAGTTTTCCAAGATCAAATTTTGGAGCTTTCAAAATCTTCACTTTACGAATGAAAACATTTTGTAAAGGATAGATGCTTGAAGTTGCCTTCTCAATCTCCTTTCCAATAATTTCAGGAATGAACTTACGAACCAAATCCTTGAGATCACAGGATGTTGCCTGGGCTGTCATGATCTCCCTCATCTTCCTCCGTATCTAGAAAAAATAAAACCAGATTTCGTCACATACAAAGATCCATAAGAACTATCAAGAGCAAAAGGATCAGAACATTCAACTTGAAATGAAATTTGTTCCTTACCTGTCTAATCTGGCTGGATTGTGCGTAGCAAGTTCTCTTAACCTGGTTTGGTCGTCTCTTGGTAAACCCAATGCAGAACATCCTCAAGGTGTAGTTATCAGTTGTCTTCACATCTACATGAGCTTCAATCAAAGTTTGCCATTTCCTAACCAATGATCTCAACTTGTCTGTTGTGAAATTCATTCCCTATATACAATCAACACAAGCAGAAATTAAGAAAAATCTTTCAGTCTCTCAATAGAAACTTAATATAAAAACATATGAAACTTCTATTTATCATACCCAGAAATTTGTCAAAACATTCTTTCCTTGAACATCTTCAGCTCTCAACCTGATCTTTCTATAAGCATGATCCTCATCACCTTGAAGGTCAGCTAGTGAGACCTCAAACACACGATGTTTGAGCCCTTCAGAAGCAATCTGTTAAGAAATCACAATACATGTAGCATGAGAATTAAGGCAAGTCCATCATGTGTCAGAATCAACAAAACAAGCTTATATGTATCGAATAGTCATCAAATATGCACCACCACAAAACATTCAAACAACGTGTAGAAAGCAGAGAGAAAATTATTCCAAAATGTATTAGCAGAAAAAGAATAGGTATAACAATGATTTGAATGAGAAGGGAATGGTAACTTTTAGAAATGTGCATATTCCAATTTCAATAGAGAAAAAATATTCAGAAAACAACTTTATATGTGAATCAAAATGCATAGCAGAACACATTTGTTTCAGAGGTTGAACAGTGGCAAACAAGCAAATTGTTGGATTGCTACAGAGAAAATTAACTCCCTAGTAAAGGCAGGTCATATAGAAAAAACCAAATCTAAAAATTTTGCCTCATACGATGATGCCAATCTTGAAACAAAACGAATTCAATGATAAGATGAATACAAATAATGTTCATCCTTCTCTATCTCGCATTGACACTACTGCACTACACTCAATGCAGTAACTTCAAAGAATTCAATAGTCACCAGCACACAAAATCACAGAACAAACTACTTCATTTCTAGCAAGCCAACATATCCTGAAGGATTTCCATTAAATTGACAACAGCTAAAACAACTCTCTCGAACATTGATTCAAATACAAAAATAGAAAAAAATAATAATCGTTTCTTTTCCTACATTTTGTTTTTCAACAACCAAATAAACACATACATAACATATATTAAAAAAGGAAAGGAAAATACCTTGGTACCCTGAGTACGGGTAACGAGAGTCTTGCCAACATTTTTGACTTGAAAAACAGAAGGTGCTTTAATATCATACCAATCCTTCTTTGAAAATGGATCAGCTCTATTATTCAAACAACAAACAAAAACCCAAAACCAAGCAATTTAAACATCTAATATTAATGGGTTCTTCAAGAAACGCAATTTAAAAATTTAAAGTAAACAACTTTAAGAGTAAACACTCACGCCTTCTTCTTGCTTCCTTTCTTTCCCTTTGAAATCCTCTTGTTCTTCCTGTATTTAAAACACAAAAACAACACATACCCATTTCACAGATCAGCTCATTTTCTTCAAAACGATAGATGAAATAAAGATATAGAAGAAGAGTGAGAGAGGGTCATTGTACCCGACGGCCATTGTTGCAGAAGCAGAAGCTAGAGACGGCTACAAGCGCAACACAAACCCTTTTTCTGCTAATGACTCAAAACCCTATTTTCACAGGCGTGGATTAAATAGGTTTTAGTTGATTGGATTTTGCGCTTCTTTCGGTTGTACTCTGAGGAGGTTTTGGTCTTTTTGTTGTGGGCTTGAAGGGTGTTGTTTGGGTTGAATGTATAATCTGTCATTGCAGGAATAAGTTGAACTACGTCGTTTTAAGGATGGCAATTGGGCTGCATGTCCTATTTATTAGGTTGGGTTTTCATTTTGGCCCATGGGTATAATAGGGTTGCGCTCTCATATTGTTTACCCTCTCAGGTTTGAGGAAAAATAATTTAGGGTTTTTTTCAGAAAAAAAAAATAAAAAATAAGATTTTTAAAAAAAATTACAATAATTATTTTAAAAATACAGTGGTTATTTTTATATAACCACAAAACAATCAAAACAACTGAAACAAATAAAACAACCAAATAAAATAACGAATAACATTTACCAGCAACAACCAAAAAAATCATAACACACTCACTAAATTAATGAGAATTATGAATTGGCAAAAATTTATCAATACTATAGCACCAAAGACACGAATTCAAGAATAAAATGAAAAAAAAAATGGAATCCAAGAATCACACAAGCGCCAATAGCAGAAAAAAAAATGACACTCACTCATCAAATTAAAAAAATCAATAAAAATCTATCAACACTCGTTACACCAGAAACACAAATTTAAAACACAAAACGAGAAAAAAGAAAAAAAAAAGAAGAAAAAACATCAATCATAATCATTCGAGCGTTTTTTGCTACTAAAAATTCATTGTTAATGGGTTAATTTTATAAATTTTGTTATAGTTAGTGATGGGTTTGGTTGAAAATACGAAAATTTTGATTAATTTTGCAAAATCATAAAAGAAGAAGAAGAAAAGGAAAAAAGGACATACAACAGTGAAAATAAAAAAATATTTATGAAAATATAGAGAAATAAAAGTGAAAAAAAAAGTAACCGTAATTTTAAAAAAGTTTGATCAAACAACAATGTGTAGTTTAATTTTACCATTAATTTATATAATTTAATTTTTAATATTTATTCAAGTGATTTTCTTAAAAATTTATTGATCAGTTAATTTTTTTTTCAAATTGAAAAATGCACACGGCAACAAGTTATGAGTATTGTTGTACGAAATAGTAATCTGGTGAGCCTTTCATTTCTTTACCGGTCAGATTTAATTATTTTAATGATCAGTTTAAAATTTATTTATAAATATATATACTAAATCGATATAGAAAAAATATTATATATTAATATCGTTTGAAAAATAAATATTATTTTGCACAAATTTATCAAAATCTATTTTTACTATTTGAAATACATTCGTGGGAGCTGGAAAGTTGGCTGGAATTGCATGGTTCCTTGGGATTTCACACTGATTATTGGAGTGTATGTAGGGAGTATACGGTGTAGCACACATTTACAAAATTGGAATAATTTTTGTGGAAAAAGTGAGTTGTCTCAAGCTCTTTATAAAATTCGAAAAGAATTATATTTAGATTATAATTTAAGGGTTTATTTGGCTAAATTTTGATAATAGTTGTTGCCAATAATTGATAGCTGATAAATGTTGCTGATAACTGATAGTTTTTTTTTTTTTGGATGCAGAGGAGGGGGAAAACCCCAAAAAATAAAGCAGAGCGAAGCTAAGCACTAACAGAACGAGGCCAAACAGCCCCAACAACATCTCCTTCCAACAACTGCTTTAAACCCTGAGGTAGCTCGTGAACTTTATGCAGACCAACCGGAAGATGAAGAGCAAAGTTTGATACCCAATCAGCAACAAAATTGCATTCTCTATAAACATGAGAAATGACTATCTCCCAATCACGATCAAGGAGTTGGCAACATAGCTGAACCAGGTTCAAAGAAGACACCGAGGTGGAATGCCGAGTCGAAGCCATTGAACAACCAGCTGAGAATTGATTTCCAATATTACTTTTCAAAAACCAGCATTCCAGGCTAAATGCAAGCCATGATAAACAGCTCATATTTCAGCTTGAGCAGCAGTACACCAGCCTATATTGACAGCCACACCATCAATCCATCTGCCATTAGCATCGCGCAAGACTGCCCCACCTCCTGCTGGACCCGGATTACCTTTACTAGAACCATCCGTATTTAATTTGACCCAATCAGCTATCGGAGGAGACTAACCCAACAATCTTGTAACCCTTCTCACTCGAGAAGAAGAAGGATGATTGCTATGAATAAATGCCCACCGAATCTGCTTATAAGAGGATTTTAACCACTCAATTTGATGAGAAAAAGGTGGATAACTACCTTTAAATACTCCGTTGCACCTCCATTTCCATATCCACCACACAATATTGGCGAAAAAATCAATCCAAACACAATCAAAAGAGAGCTGAACATTTGAAGATAGCAACAAGAACATCCAGTCTCTTATAGCCAAATTGTGGTGAGAAAGCAAGTCAGGGGGGAGGAAATGAGACCAGACTTGCGCCACAAACTGACAACCACGAATCACATGCAAAACAGATTCCTCTTCATGAGGGCACCAGGGACAACACGGGTTAGGGGTAAAACCTCTTTTTGCTCTCTCTAAGTTGCACATTAACTTCCCATGAGCCAATAACCAACAGAAGCTTCTTATGCACTGAGGAACTTGAAGTTTCCATATAATCTTCCAAATGCCATCTTCTTGCAAAGTAGCAGTATTCATTTGTACTATGTGTTTAGTAAAATTACAGTAGCTGTTACTAATAGTGTACTTAATTATGGATATAGACATTAGTTAATTTATATACAAATAATTATTTTTTATATTTATTTTTTAAATAATAAATTATTTATTTGTGTGTAAATGTTAACGATAATATATATGATATAAAAAATAAATATTATTTATACTTATAATTATAAATATTGAAGATAATTTTTATTTTTATTAAATTTTTGGCACTAAATTTTAAATTAAGTAGTAATATATGTTATTACTATTAAAATTGATGAGTTTTGAACATTGTTATTAATATAATTTTTAATATTTTGTCATCTCTTTGTAGTATAGTGAATCAAGTGATAGATATTATAAGGTGAGGTCATGAGTTGATCCCCCTTGACCTCCCAATTGTTCAAAAAAATATATTTTTATTTGTGTGAATATTTTTAATAATTTTATAATTAACTCTTTTATTAAGTTAAGATTAACTAATTAAAGGAAAGAATGATAAGATAGTAAATTTATTTTTAAAATGGTAACAGTTAGTGAAAATGTCTAAATTGGAGCTGATGTGAACTAAAGTTATTTAGCATCCTAACCGCGTTAATAATTTAAAAAGCTAACCAAACACCATTATCTTTATTTGTTGGGAAGTGAACAACTAAAAACTCCTCCCAATAGCTAAACCAAACGCTCCTAAAAAAAAGTTTTATTTTTGGATTTTTTTATACTTTTAAAAAGTTTATTTTTATTTAAGAGAAATTTTTATTTGATGATAATTATAACATACTGATGTGTGTAATATTTACATATGTTTAGAGTTGAATATTAATGGATTTTGAATAATAAGTTGGTTTAATTTGGGTAGAGTTTGAGCTTAATTGAGAAATATTATAGTTTTCTATTTTATTTAGGATTCTATTATTTTTTATTTAAT
This sequence comes from Mallotus japonicus, assembly GCA_949634005.1. NCBI lineage: Eukaryota > Viridiplantae > Streptophyta > Magnoliopsida > Malpighiales > Euphorbiaceae > Mallotus > Mallotus japonicus. The sequence goes on from CATIWK010597801.1 coordinate 11,951, forward strand.
TCTAGTCAAATTAGGAGTTTTGTTTAAGTATCTAATTAATGTTTCCCTTTTTGTAGGAGATTTAGTAAAGAATTCCATATTGAGCAAGGAAAAGCAGCGACATGGTTTGCTACACACCTGTGTCGTTGCCTATGCAAACATCTGGAATGCAAACTTCATGTCACACACCCACCACACGAGTGTGTTGCTGCTGGTGCATCTTTCTATTCGAATTGAAGAAGTTTTGAAAGTGCGACACGGTTTCAAGCACAGCCGTGCTTGAAAGTGTGCAACCTTCTGGAATCTGAATCCGAGCTCATGCACGGTTGTGCGTTTGTTGTGCTTGAAACTATGCCGGAACAGCTCAAAGTCACACAAGCACCTATATAAAGAGACATTAAGAGGTATTTGAGGGGATTAATTCCGCATTGAGGAGGCAACAAACAAGTACAAGCAAGGAATGTGCAAGGATTCAAGAAGATTTATCTTTATTTCTTCTTCATCTTTTATATCTTTTAATTATATTTGTTTGCTTCGCCACAATTATGCGTGGCTAAATCCATTTAGGGTTTAGGTTAGGAGTAACTATTCCATGATGTGATTGAACACAAGTTTTGTTATTTGATTTGATTTTCAGTTAATTCTATGAGTTACACTTAATGTATGTTTTCATTCTTGGCCAGCTTGTTTGCATGTTTTTGAGTAGATTCACCAACGAGAGTTAGGAGAATTTATTAGCTTATGACTCATAAGACTTAGACCACTCGACCACGAGAGTAGGCGAGCTCTTCGGGAGGTAAAATAATTGTTAAAGATCTTAATGAGTTTTGATTAATTTCTTAATCACGAGAGTAGGTTAAGTCTTAATCTTAACATGCTTAATTGAACTCGAGAGGTATTTTAGAACCATTACCCTTAACTGAAATCAATGTCTTTTGTTTGTTAATGTGTTCATAATATGATTGGAATAGTGAAACTAAACCTAGGCTCTAAGCTCTTTATCATTTGATTACAATTTAATTTAGATTGTTTGTTTATTTCATTACAAGATTCACTTTTATTTAATTTACTAGTTAAGATCATAAGTAGAGATATTAGTACTCAATATATAATCCTCGTGGGAACAATAACTCTTTATATTACAATTCACGATCCGTGCGCTTGCGGGTTTTGAACACAGCACATACAGGTACTTCAATAACTAAATTTTTTTTTTTTGAACAACTAAAAATTTAATGCTGGCTTAAAGTGTTTTATATTTTTTGGGTCTACTAAAGTAAAAATTTCCCCATTGTAGTCAACACTTTTGACGTTGGCATGTATTTATGGAATTCAGTACCTAAAAATAGAGATCCTTTTTAGCTAAAAAAGATGAAGGGTGAAGCAACGGTAAAGGACACATAATTCAACACAAATTAATGAACTTAGCTGAAAAAAATAAAAGAAAAGAAAGCATTATTTTCTGAACACATTGAAGCATGTAGGACAGGGACTATTGAAATCTAACCTTCACCCATTCCTTTACATAACAATAATAATGCACTAAATGTAACAAACAACCTAGCTACACACATATATATCTATATTTAAATAATAATAAAAATTATCCATTCAATTCAATGCAGAAAATTAAATTCGTTTTTTTTTATTAATCATCTCTGTCTTGTGATCATTAATTGGTTAACAAACTAATGAGCCGTGGTGGTGCTGTGGCGGTGGCGGTGGTGGTGGTAATGGCACTGACTCTGAGAGTTCTAGCTGGTTGGGCATGTGTTGGCAGCACAACTAGTAATAGGGTGCGAGTAAAACGACCTGCATTCTTCAGGTGACCGTTGCAAAGGCCTGTCTGGAATACAATTTTTCCGGTCGTCATTAGAAGGCAACCTGAGGCATAAAGATGGCTCGCTGGAGATGAAGTTGTATGAGTAAGAGAAATTCTGCAAGTTAGGCAAGGAACATATATTCTCAGGAACATGACCAGAAAACTTGTTATGTGCTACATTTAGCTGCTCCAAATTCCTCATTTCTCCTACAGATTCAGGCAAAGATCCTGACAGCTTGTTGAAGCTAACATCAAGAACTTTCAGCTCTTTTAACATACCTATATCTTGAGGTAAACACCCTTTCAACCCCAAATTTGAAAGAATGATCTCTTCAAGTGTCGCTCCCATTCTTGATAAGCTTAGAGGAATACAGCCTCTGATGTTGTTATTTGCCAGGACAAACACTGAAACTGGGGAGTTGCCTAAGTTTTCAGGCAAAACTGACTCAAATTTGTTGTCGTTAAGGAAAAGGGCATCAAGATTTAGATCAAAAACATGTGGTGGGATATCTCCACTGAACTTATTAAATCTAATATCAAGAAATTTGAGTGAAGGAAGATAAAGAACAACACAAGGAAATGGACCACTAAATTGGTTGTTACTAATATCAAGCTCAAAAAGAAGGTGGAGTTTGATAAAGCTAGCAGGGAGAATACCGTGGAATCTGTTAGAGTTTAAGTGGAAAAGGGCGAGGTCCTTGAGCAGGCCTAGCTCTTCCGGCAAATACCCGGCAACGTTGGCATGGTTCAGGTCGATTCCGGCCACGGTTAACTTGTGGGGGTCATCCAGGGCAGGTGCACAATAAACACCTGTATAGTTGCAGACATTGTGGCCGTACCAGTTGGCAGTAAATTGATTAGGGTCAGAAGTAATCGCAAGTTTCCAAGCTTGAAGAGCAATGTAAGCTTCCATGAGTCTAGGGTTTAAGATGGGTAACGAAGGAAAAGGAAAAATGTTTTGGTGAGATGGTTTTGAGAGGAACAAGATGATGATACTGAGCATAGACCATATGGATAGACTGAGAGAGAGTCTCTTCATTTTTTTGGAGAAACAAAAAAAAAAAAATGAAATATTCAATGTCATTTGATGGTCATGACAGGTTTTTATAGGTAGGAACAGTGCAATAATTATTCATAATTTTTTTACAACGTCGCTTGTTAGTATCTCATAAGGTCACGACTGTTAGTTGTTAGTATTAGTCAGATTTTTTTTTTCTGAAGATGAATGTTGCCACAGTTTGAACCTGAAATCTTTAGATCCCAAAGCCTTAGTCTTAAACCAACCGGTCTAAAGCTTGCTACATAATATAATTATTTTAGGATATTCAATTTCCTTAAAATCTTATGTATAGAAAATAAACGTTCCTAAAATTTTACTCTTTCTATAAATTCACATAATTTAAATTGCGAAATAATCAAAACCCTTATAACTATTCACAACCTCAAATGAAAAAAAAAAATTATTTTATTATACTCCATTAATATTTATATGCTTGGTACATACATACATATTTATATAAAATGGCTCTTATAAAATCTTGGCAATTTCTCATTTTCATTTTTATACTTAGTTTTCAAAGGATAAAAACAGGATAAGATTAGATTAATGGAGGAGTGATGGGGGTTGAAAATTAATTAGTTGACTAAGGGGACTAGAATGTTACAAGTCTTTTTCTTTATGTAATTTACTGGTTCCTAATTCAATTTAAGAGGGTGTTTGGCATAACCATTGGAGGGGAGCTGATAGCTGTTCAGTTCCCAATAGCTACAAAATAGTGTTTAGTTAATAATTTTAAATGGTAGCTGTTAGCTGTTGGGACACCTATTAGCTCCTTTTCATATCAGCTCCAATTTGGAGCTTTTCATAAACAGCTCCCATAAATTTAAATATAATTACTTAATTGTCCCTATTTATTTAAATGTAACTACTTAATTGTCTATATCTATCTAAATTAAATTAAAAACTATATTTTTATATACTAATTTTTTTCTTTTCATACCTTTTTAGTTAATTTTTATTTATTTCATATTTTATTGATTAATTTTTTTGAACATTTGATTTAAAGATGTACAAATATATTCTATGCATTTTTTACATGTAATAATAATAATAATAATAATAATAATAATAATAATAATAATAATAATATTATTATTATTATTATTATTATTATTATTATTATTATTATTTTGTATAGATCAATACAATTGAACATATAAATAATTAAATTAAAATAAATGTAAAATTTAAATAATTTAATTAATATCTATAATAGTCATTAAACATATAAACAACAACAACTGTAAATAGTTTTACTAAATATTTAATATTGATCAGCTAACAACCACCAACTACCAACTATCAACAATAGCTTAGCCAAACAGGCCCTAAATTTCGGTTTATTGTTTGTGCAAAATCGTTCACTCAAATATATGTTTGTTACATACAATGATTAATTAATTAGAGGGATTTATGAAATTAATTTAAAATGGAAAGACTGTTTTTATCATATAGTTCATTAATATTCAACACATGGGGACGCTATCAGCCTATAATAGAAGGTAAAAATCCCACGAGAAGGATGAAACAACACATATAGTCATTAAGAAAACGTATGCATGGCTATTTCATTTTAAAAAATTCCAAAATATTTGTAATTGAAAGATATATTAAGAAATTATATAGTAAAACGGTGATTTCATTCAATAATTTCACTTTGATTCATTGGTAATTTTAATTCGATACATATATATATGAAAAAAAATATACAATGAATGTGTAGATCTTAATTCTCAACCATATATTTTCATTTTACATAGTGACATGAAGGGTGTATTTTTGTTTTGTTTTTTTGTTTTTTTTTTCTAGCTTAGTTAATTAATTTGCAGTGCATCCCTATCCTTTTGGCTTGTTATTCCAGCTAGAAACTCTTAGGAATCACAGAATCACATGCCCATGATGTAATTCTAACTACTATATAGTTTTTTTATTTGAAAATTTTTTTGCCTATATTGAGTGTAATACAAATAACGGTTACGTATGAAAAATAAATATATTTGTTTTAATTTCATTAGTCAAATGTTTTACAATTGATTTACGTATCATACATCCGACCACAAACTATTAGATATATGCCAAAAGAGTCCTTAAATGTTTACATTTTAAGATAATGTATATGCAGGAATCTCCCACGAGAAATTTCCTTTGTGCAAAGGACGAATACAAGCACAAAGTACCACAATCTTTTCACGACACTGTGAAAGGTACATATGTACTAAAAATTTGATCAAGTTGCAGATGTGAAGATATAAATAACTCTTCTTAATTTAGTGGTTCTGTAACTATCTAGCAAAATGGATTTCAAGCAATTCCAATCATTCACTGTACCTCAGTCCATCATGTGAGTGGGTATGGTTCTTAAATGGTGGTTTGGTTTATCCACATGGTCTACAATGGAGATTATGAACATCAGCTAATCTAGATAGTTGGATGTTAATTAAAATTAAGTGTAAACACATGTACTTGTATTAATTTGTCATTGTATTCCCTATATTTTCAATTTTCTCAAATTCATACATCAATTTGTTCATAACCTATTATATAAACACCTGTAATTGCATGAATTTGTCACTTTTTTCCATGTACTTGTATGAATTTGTCACTTAACCGATGTATGTGTGCTGACGTGTCATTTTATGTGTCAAGCCAACAATGCAATAGGTGTTTATGTAATAGGTTATAGATAAATAGAGGTGTTAATTTGACAAAACTAGAAGTACATGGGAGTAAAATGACAAATTCATATATAAGCAAAAATGAAGAGCTGCATTAGGATTTCCATTGGACCGCAACTGTTTTTTTTCATACGTATAGAAAGCATGTGTGTAATAAATAATGATAAGATCAAAAGCATTGCAGGAGTTAGTGTACAGTACTACTGTATTTAATGCGACCGCGTTATCACTGTCTAATGAACCTGTAGCAGTAGTTCCAGTGCCATTACAGGATGATCTGTTCAACAATGAAACTAGTTTTCGTTGCTATCATCCACTCATCACTTCTTTCTATAATTTCAAAATATATCAACTATTAATTTTATTGTATAATTTTCCCTTAAATTTTTCTTCACACGTTAATTTTAAGCCATTGAGATGATTTATTATTCATCTCATACAATATAGTTCTATTTCTATATTTTCTTAATGAACAAAAAAAAAAATTATGAACTGTATTAGGTTTTACAAACAATTTAGTTTTTCCTAAATATGATTTCGGGTTCGAATTTTATATATAAAAAAATAGGTGTTGAAAAATTTCTATCTTTCTTAAAAGTCCACCTGACTCAAACTCTGAAATAATCGAAACTGTTATAATTACGATAAACGGACACCAAATGAAAAAATAATTATACATATTACCGACAGTATTCAATCACAATTAAATGGAGGCCAAGAATTGCATGATGTGAATAATCAATCACAGCTTTTAGCCGGAGGAGAGAAAAAAGAAAAGAGATTGTGTCTTTGGGTCCATATGCATTTTGTATAGTTTCCAATTCTATGCATTGGTGCATGACTTACAAATAATGAACATTGTAGTTTAATGTCACACGGTAGAGCAGGTAAGCTTTAAAGTTGAAACATGGGAAACCAGCAATGCTGGCAATGTCCTTTTATTTTTCCATTATTTTATAACCATATTAATGTTAACGTAAATTCATTGCTCTCTTTGTTTGGATCATTATTATATATATATGGCCCATATGCTAAAGCTAATTGAAAGATATGGTCACCAAATTATAGAGGATTAGTGAGAAGAAAATAAGCATATAATGGAGAAAAGGGCAAGGTTTTTAGGTGAAAATTTATGATTTAATTAATGTTCGAAGTCAAATTAATTAAGCACTAAACTTGGATTTTCAGAAAAAGAAGTGGGTTTTATTTTTTTCTTGTCTTTTTAGTGCGGGTTTCACCTTTTAAAAGCTAATAGTTGTTATTCTAAGAAAAAAAGCTTTCTTCAAAAAAAAAAACGAAAAAAAGCTAATAGTTGTTAGATGTGGATGCAACCAGTAGTCAAGATTTAGTTTTGTGCTTTATATGATTCTTTCATTACTTTATATGTAGTGGTGTTGTGTCTTGTGTTAAAGATTTTAGTTGCTACTAACAACTATTGAAATTAGCTATTGTGATGATGTTCTTGTTTAATTTGTATTTTTAAATTCGAGTCATAATCTATATATTCGTATTAAATTAATTGTTAAGACTTTTATAATTTTATGTAGATCAAATTAAATTAGTTAGAGTTTAGTTATCTTTAAATATCGATAATTTAAAAAAAAATATGACTAGTTGAAAATAAATATATTTTAGAGATTTGTCCAAAAGATGGTTTTTTATAGTGACACACTGACACTAGCAAGGGAAGTTGGATGCTGTGCGGTGCTTGATCTACAAAACTTGACTCGAGCCCATATGCGAGCCATTCGTTGTGGGAGACACAAGAGGCCACAACCCACAACTGGCTTGCCGAAGGACGCCTCCAAGAATCGCAAACCAAAAGAAACTAGGAAGGGAGAGTCTACTTCAGAACCCACCCAAAGTTTAATATGCAATATGTCCATGTACATATGCATATACATGTATTTCTTCAATGTGAATAAGCACCAAATAGGACCATTATTATCCTTTTCCCCTAAAAAATTGGACTATTCTTTTCTTCTAGTTTTCATCCAAGAAATCTTATTCTTTTCTACTACCACTTTTAGTTTGGCTGCTTCTTTTCCAAATCACAGTAATCAATTGATAATTACTTTCCAATATAAAACTCTTCTATCAATTCTTAATCAGTAAGATTCTCAAAAAGAAATTAATCTCTTCCAAAATCACAACAAGAGTAAAAATTTATTGTTATTTACGTTAAAGGGTGAAAATTAATTTCCTTTTGAATCAAGTTTTATCATAAAAATGGTTGGCGTTTTGTTGCTATCAATTGTTACAAGTTTTGGTTTAGTGATACTTAAGTTAACTGTAGGATAATGAGAAATTTGATAAACAACTTGTACACCCAGATTAAGTTTATGACCATGACTGCAAAAGATCGCTTGTGCAAATTAATTTCAAGTCCACAGCAAGCAAAGAAATAATGCCATCCTAACTATTTAATTTCTTACAAGTTACAGGATATCCTTAAGTAGCCAATGACCCCTGGACCGGATGATCTAGGGTGAGATCCTCAGATTTTAAGATTCTAGATTTGATTTATGGCAACACTAAGGTTAATTCCTGATTGATTCTACTATGGGTCATATTTGTGGGTCCCATATTCTTAGTTAGGATAATACCCCTTCTTCACTAATACTAACAATTAACAGTCGTGACCCATAAGATATTAACAAGGGACATTGTCCAAAAAAAAAAAGGATATCCTTAAGTATATTTTTGCTATTTTCATAGTTACACATAATTGAACAAGTGCTAATATTGTTATTCTAATTAGGTGAGAAGCCAACATTTCTTAACAACATGAGACTTCCAAAAGAGATAATTACTTGAACCCATCAACAAAGCAACCCCACACACACATACAATATACATATATGCAGATGTATGTCTTTAAAAAAAAACCATAGAGTCATACAAATAACAAAAGTCAGACAATTTTAATTTATAGGCAAAAAAGGTTGAAGATAAAAGACATAAACAATCAATTTGTTCATGTATATATATATATATATATATCCCACTCTACCTTTCCCTTTTTTTTTTTTTTTTTTTTTGGTGTAAAAGACTAAAAAAAGAAAGAAATCAATTTGCATTTTCAGTAACTATTCTGGTCAAGGGTACTGATAGTAATGATGCATTGGTGGGGGTGGCGGTGGGGGTGGGGGTGGTGGCGGTGGCGGTGGCGGCGGTGGTGGAGGAGGGGGAGGTGGTGGT
>CATIWK010597827.1:0-12241 GCA_949634005.1 Mallotus japonicus
TTACAAAAAGGTCCCTCTAAAAACCAAAACCTTTCAATTGAGTCCTTAAACGTACTTTAGAAACACAATCAAGCCTCTTTGAGATTTCGAACTCAAACATCCCGAGACTCATTTTTAATTTTCTCATCATCGGAGTTCTCTGTCACATCAATGCTCGGCTATCCTGAAATTGGGTGTCTACAGTGACATTAAAGCTGTCACAAACCAATTTTCTTCTATGGAAGTCTTAGGTTCTTCCCTTGATTCGCAGTCTTGGAATTCAACACCATCTTGAGGAAGGAGGCGAACCTCCTAGGATAATAATGTAGGAAGACAAGGAGACCAAGAATCCAGCATATACCGTATGGCTCAACAAGGACGGGCTTTTGACAACATGGTTGTTAGGCACCATTGAAGAGGAGGTATTGCTTGATCTTGATGAAACTAGTTATGCACATCAGGTATGGAAATCAATTGAAAATAAACTACCACCAAGTTCCAAAAGTACTTCTTAATGAAACACTCATGACACTTACAAAAGGTAACATGTCTCTTGATGAATATATATGAAAGTTTAAAGGAATTTGTGATAATCTAGCAGCTATGAAGAAACCTTTGGATGAGACTAACAAAGTCTTCCAACTTGCAAGGGGACTAGGCCCCAAATATAAAGATTTTCGTATGGCAATGCTGACTAAACCTCCTTATCCATCATATAATCAATTTATTATGTCACTAAAAACACATGAATAGATGATGCAACTTGAAAGTGAAAATAGTGAATAGCTTGCAAATCATGAGCAAGCCTACTACGGTGGACGAGGACGTGGAAGACAGCATGGAGGAAGGTTTAATACAAGAGGACGTGGCTTCATACTTGCAGCTAACCAACGATATCAAGTTACATGGAAATAAATCAAAGAATGAACAAAACAGAAGCCATTTTGATTATAAATCATCACATGGAAATAGAACATTTCATGGATTACAAAAGGATCTTCAAGTTACATGTCAAATATGTGGTAAACAAAATCATATTACTCTTAAGTATTGGAGTCGTTTTGATCATTCTTTTCAGCCTAAAGATGAGCTTCCACAAGCTATTGCAGCTTTTGTAATAAAGGATTAAGATGATAATGCCCTATATGCCGATTTTGGAGCCACAACTGACATCCTCAATAATCCTAGTAAAATCTCTAAACTCAAAACATATAAAGGGGGTGATTCATTGTATGTAGGTAATTGAGACAGCCTAGACATCACTCATATAGGTAAAGGAAATACATATACTGAAAATGGAAAACTTAAACTTAAAAAATTTTTAATTGTCCCGGATATAAAGAAAAATCTTCTATCTATTGGACAATTAACACAAGATAATGCTTGTAATATTATTTTTTCTACTAATAATTTTGTTGTTAAGGACTTACAGGGAAGAGTAATAGCTAAAGGAATTAAGAAAGGAGGATTATATGCCTTAGACGAGAAGAAGAATGAAGCTTTTGCTGCTCTTACAAATAAAGCTCCTAATGCTATTTGGCACCAACGACTAGGCCATACTCACTCAAATTTTTTGAAGATTCTCCAAGAAAAACATTTGATTAATGTTTTTGATTAGAAGAAACAAGAAAAGATTTGATCTTATTGCCAAATGGGAAAAATGTGTAAACTTCCTTTTAATATTTCTAATAATGGTACTCAATTTCCTCTTAAAAAATTGCATTGTGACTTGTGGGGGCCTACTCCTATTGCTTCATGCCAACATTTTAAATATTATGCTATTATTATTGATGATTTCACCAAATATTCTTAGATCATTCCTTTAAAAAATAAATTAGATTTCTTTGAGAATTTTCTCAAGCTTCAAAGGCTTATTGAAAATTTGTTCGATAGAAAAATAAAAATCTTTCAAAGTGATGGAGGAGGTGAGTTTACTTCCACACGATTTGAGAAGCATCTACAACAATATGGGATTTCACATTAATTTTCATGTCCAAATACTCCACAGTAAAATGGAGTTGCTGAGAGGAAGCATCGGTATGTTGTTGAAACCGGTTTGACATTACTTTTTCAGTCTCATTTACCTCTCAAATATTGGGTTGATGCATTCTTTACTGCTGTATTCTTAATAAATCGATTGCCTTCAACCAAATTACAATTTAAAACTCCTTTCTTCAAACTATTTGGTACTAATCCTCATTATAGAATGTTAAGAAGCTTTGGATGCAGGTGCTTCCCATACCTAAAAAGCCAAGGAGTGAACAAGTTTTCCAAGAAGACATACCCTTGCATTTTTATTGGTTATAATCCAATTGACAAGGGTTACAGATGTCTAGTTCCAGTAACCAATAGAGTTTATATCTCTAGACATATTGTTTTTTATGAAAGCAATTTTCCTTTCGACAAGAATCCATCAAGTACCACAACAAGCGCACCCGAATTAGCCATATATTATGAATCAGAGGCATGGATTCAAAAAGGGAAGAACAAAGTGAGCAAAATGATACTCCAAAAATTCAGAAAGGGACTACTCATACAGGTCAAACAAAAGAAAAAGGGAACACAAGGCCAAGTGTCTACATTGATGCATCAACTCATGTTATGATGAACGAAGATTTAATAAATACAACTCAAAAGTAGTTAGTTGTTGATACCAATTCAGAAAATGATCAATCCATTTATTATGATACATAAGAGTCAAGTCTTCCATCTAATTCAAAAAACAGTCTTACTGTGGATACAAATACACTAGAATCAAGTTCACACACAAATTCTATAAATTTAAAACCTAAATCTAGCTGTGAGAATTTACATTCCATTATGCATGATTTACCAAACATATCTAACAATTTGTTTGTTGATCTTCATGTCCCTATAACAGGAACATCAAATGAGCAAGTAAACCGAATGGTAACAAGGAGACAATTAGCACAAAATTCCCAACTTGATCCAAAATTTGCATATGAAAATCCAAAGACTAAGAGAGCATCGAAAACCTTCCACTTATCCTACAGCTCTCACATGTGTTGTCACGACTATGGGAGAACTAAAGAGCTATTGACAAGCTCTTACAATACCTCATTGGTATAACACTATGAAAGAAGAATTACAAGCATTATACTAAAAAAAACTTGGACCTTGGTGCCATGACCAGTACATACTAATGTCATTGGATCTAAATGGGTGTTCAAGACAAAATTAAAGGAAGATGGCACTCTAGATCGGTATAAGGCTCGTTCATGGCCTTGACTATAAAGAGACCTTTAGTCCTGTCATCAAAGTAACAACTATTCGATTAATATTATTTGTAGCAATCTCCTCTAGCTGGTCTCTTAGACAACTTGATGTCAAGAATGCCTTTTGTTCATGGGCATCTCAAAGAAACTGTATACATGGAACAACCACCTGGATTCAAGGACCCTTAATTACCTCATTTTGTGTGCAAACTAAACAAGTCTCTCTATGGTCTTAAACAAGCTCCACGAGCTTGGTTTGATAGACTGTCATAATTTCTTCTTCAATTCGGTTTTATTTGTAGTACGGCTGATTCTTCTCTTTTCGTGTTCAAAAATTATTATACAACCATACTAATGTTAATTTATGTTAATGACATTGTCTTGACAGGAAATAATAATCAGGTCATTCAACAACTCATTAATGCTTTTGGGCGTGAATTTGCCATCAAAGATCTTGGGCAACTAGAGTACGTCTTAAGATTCGAGATATAATATGTTCAAGGAGGAATCTTATTATCTCAAAGCAAATATGCAAAGGATCTTCTTGCCCGAACTGGTCTATCAAATAGTTCACATTTTCAACACTCTCATAGCAATAAAGACTCAACCAACTGCTCAAGATAATACACCCATCAATGCAAAAGACTATCAAAGTACAGTAGGAGCTCTTCTTTACCTCACTCACACACAACCAGATATTGTTCATGCTGTAAACAAAGTATGCCAACACGTTCAACAACCAACTACGGGAGATTTTAAAGCTGTCAAGAGAATTTTACGATATGTGAAAGGCACCCTTCACTTTAGACTTCACTTCTCACAACAAAGCTCTCATAATTTTATGGTTTTTGTGATGCTGATTGGGCAGGATGTCCCATTACAAGACGAAGCACCTATGGATATTGTATTTATTTAGGAAGCAATTGTATTTCTTGGTCCTCTAAGAAAAAATTAACAGTAGCAAGGTCAAGTTCAGAGGCTAAGTACCGTACCATGGCAGTCGCTATAGCAGAAATCACTTGGATTACATTTTTTCTTCGAGATATTAGTGTTCATCTTCAACATCCTCCCCAACTCTTCTCAGACAATCTAAGTGCCTTATACTTGACAGTCAACCCTGTCTTTCACCCTCAGTCAAAGCACATTGCCATTGACTATCACTTTGTTAGAGAAAAGGTGGCTTTTGGTACTCTCATCACACGGTTTGTTAGATCATCTTATCAAATTGCTGATATCTTTACAAAGCCCATTGCTAAGTATTCATTTCAATTTTTAAGAAGCAAGCTTGGAGTTCATTCCTTTCCCTCCAACTTGCAAAAGGGTGATGAAGAATATCATTGTACTCAAGATGATGGCAAGCATAATCATTTGTATTCAGCATGGCAAGCATAGTTGTAACGGTCATCAACATAGAAAAAGCATCTTCAACAGCTAGAAAATATTTGACCTTTATTATTATTATTATTATTATTTTCTTTTTCCTTGTTGGCCCTTTAATTATGGTTTCTTTCCTTGTTGGCCGGCACTTTAATTATGGTTATCATTTTGATTTCCTTCCATCTCTCGTGTATAGTTTCATAAGATGTTTGTCTTGTTATTGAGTTAGGAATAAAATTTATTATTTTGCTTCAATCTTCTTTAATGTGTACTCTAAATTAATATATATTTTATTTATTTATGTTAAAATATAATAAAATAAAATGGTAATAAAATGTTAATTATAAATTAATTAAATAGTTGCAAATTAAAAATTTAGAATAAAATTTTAAAAAAGCATATGTGTGAATTTTTTTTAATACAAATAGATCTTTATCGCCAAGTTGCATTAAGAAATTGAACAATATTTATGTAATATGAAACATGCTAGAGGAAAGAAAAAGAATTATCTTGACCATCATCTGCTAAAAGGATTGATTCGGTAAATATTAAGTCAAATCGTTATTGAACTTTGAAAAATTAACGTTTGTGCTAAAACTGCAAAAATTTTGTTAAATACTAATTCTATTTTCAAGTTGAAATTAAGATAAAATTATAAAAGATAGCAAATATTTGAATTTTTTTTATACTAATAGACCTTTTATCGTTAAGTTGCATAAACATAATGAATGCCATTTATTTATTATGAAATAAATTAGAGGAAAGAATAAGAATTACCTTGAGCATTATCTGCTTGTGTATATGATTTTGCTTTGCAAATCCTAGCCAACCTACCCCAACAAAGTTTGGCAGAAGTCACATCTCTAATACGAGAAAATATACCTGGCGAGCAAGATATATGAGTGGCAAGTAAAGCTGCTGCATTTTTCTTCTTCCAGGCCTTGAATTCAACTTCACCACTTCTTTCTATAACATCATCCCATATATCATCATGAGCTATAAAATAGTTCTTCATGCAATCACTCCATCTTGCATAATTGGACCTGGACTTTCCCTTTAATACCTCAGGAACTAGAGTTGCTGCCTTTTTCCAACCTGTGTGAATTCAATGATTAATAAATAATCATTTAATTCAAGTGGGTGTAGTAGATGAATTTAGAACCCTGATTATGCAAATTGATAAATACATGTTTATATCTTGACTCTTTGAATATTGCACATTATGGTTGTCTGGAATTATTATTAAAACAAGTAAAGGATTACAGAAGTTACAAGGAAAGTATATGAATCATACTTTGCTTATATATTTAACAATACTTTTTTTTATTCCATTGAATAGAATATGTACCTATATTTTAGGGCCTAAATAGAAATTTTGAGTTTTAAAAGTATTGACATATATTTGTATCTTATAAACATATAAATCAAATTCAATTTATATAACACAAAATCAATAAATATATATTAATATCTAATCTATATCATTTATATGTCACTTAGCTTTTTTTTATTTTCTTAAATTTAAAAATCTGCAAAAACTTGAGTGGTAAAATGGAAAAGCAATGATGGAGTTTAATAGAGAAACTGAAAGAAGATTGAAAAAGAGCCCTAAAGCACTTTCCTTTGTCTTTCCTTGTCATAGTTATTCTTTCCTACAAGGTAAATTGCATAGTTAGCTAATTATGAATTCTAAATATAATCTCACATTATACTTTGATTTTGAAAATAAACTTTAATTCCAATAATTATAACCTGATCGAATAAAATCATTTTAGGAATATCTCTCTTAGTCAATTGGATAAGAACCTTGATTGATTCCACGACAATACATTACATGTATCATGCATTATTCTAATGGAAATAACCAAAATGATCTCTCCACTAAAGACTTTTGATGTCAGGATTGGTTTTTTTCTTATTCAACGTGAACAACAAAGAAGAGTACAAGCACTTATATATATATATATATATATATATATATATATATATATATATATATATATATATATATATATATATGTAGATTATGGAAACTAAGACTATTATCCCTTGATTGTAGAAACAAGTAATCAATCAAGCTAAATTTTCTCCTTTGATTATGAAAGAATTGTTCTCTAGTCAACTAAATCACCCGAACTATCTTTGGTAATGCTGATATTGCTGATATTATGAGGATCTCTGTGTATATCCTTATAACTCCTGGTAACACCCTTATCTCTCCAAGAGATATCCTCGTCTTGCTCTAATTATGGAGCTGATATTGGTTTACTTATGTTGATATCCTCCCGAAAACTTGGTCAGGGCTGAAGATAAAGTTTGAGACGAAGAAGAGCAAGTGTAGCTTTGGACATAGGCTTAGTAAAGATGTCAACTACTTAACGTTCAGTAGAGATATGTTGGGTAATAAGAAGACTGAGTGCAACTAGTTCACGCACAAAGTGATAATCAAGCTCGATATGTTTAATGCACGCATGAAAAATAGGGTTAATAGTCATATGAAGTGCACTGAGATTATCACAAAATAAAATGGAAGGTTGAGATTGCTATATGCCAAGATCTTTGAGAATAAAAGTTAACCAAGTAACTTCAGCTGTGGTATAAGCCATGGCACGATATTTTGCATCAGTGCTAGAACGCGAGACAGTTTGTTGCTTCTTTGCACACCAGGAAATAGGATTATGACCAAGAAAGTTACAGTAGCCCATGGTAGAATGGCGAATGAGTGGACAACCTGCCCAATCTGAGTCAGAGAAATCATAAAGATCAAGCGTAGTGTTAGAAGTAAAATCAAGACCAAGATGGACAGTCCCTTTGACATAACGTAAGATTTGCCGAACCATTTTGAGGTGTGAATGAGTCGGGTCAAGTCAAAATTTACATAAACTGTGATACAAAATTAACACTATATGCAAGATCAGGCATAAACTAAATTTGCATAAACTGTGATACAAAATTAACACTATATGCAAGATCAGGCCGAGTCAGGGTGAGATACTGTAATGCACCGATTATGCCTCGATAGAGAGTATGATCATCAAGTAAGGTATTATTGTCCAAGTCTTTAGTGTTAGCTTCAAGGGGTGTGTTCATAGGCTTGCAATCCACTATCTCAGCCTTCTCAAGGATAGTAACAGTACAATGAGACTGAGACAAGTGCAGTCCATCAAAGGTATGAGTGATCTCGATGCCAAGAAAGTGATGAATTGGACCAAGATCCTTCATAATAAACTCAATGTGCAAAAGCTAAATGAATTAAGCTAGAAGCTGTGAATTTGAACCTGTAACAAGCATGTCATCAACATATAAAAGAAGTATTAAAGTCCCATGAGAAGATTGTAAAATAAACAATAATGGAACAACAAGACTACAAAAGAACCCATGTTGTAAGAGAAAAGTACTAAAATGATCAAACTAAGGACGGGGTGCCTGTTTCAAATCGTAAATAGCTTGCTGAAGTTTGCACACATGATTTGGGAATTGGGGATCAATCATGTCTAGTGGTTGTTTGATATAGATATCTTCAGTAAGTATCCCATGATGAAATGCATTTTTAACATCTAGTTACCGAATATCCCAATGACTAACCAAGGTAAGACTGAGTACAAGTCGAATTGTACCAGGTTTGATAATAGGAGAAAAAGTATCAATATAATCTATACCATCTATCTTATGATAACCTTTGGCGATAAGTCATGCTTTGAGACGATTAAGGGTTCCATCTGGTTTGAGCTTTGGCTTGAGAACCCACTTAAACCTAATAACATGCATGTTAGGTTGACGAGGAATAAGCACCTAGGTATGATTGTAATGAAGTGCTACCATTTCCTCTTGCATTGCTATTTTCCAACCATCATGTTGTAGAGCTGCTTTGATTGAGTGTGGTATTTGAGGAATATAATGATGAACGGTCATAAAAGCATACTTAGGATTTGGTTTGGAGATCCCATACTGAGAGCAGGTTACCATCGGATGCAGTGATGATGATAGTGGGGGAGCTAGAGATTCTACGTGTTGAGATTCTAAAGGTTCCAAACTGTCATGAGAAGGAGAACAACGTGGTTATGGAGTTGAGTATCATATTTTGCATGTTGAGATTCTAAAGACTCTAAATTGTCATGAGAATGAGAAGAACCGAGTTCTGTAGTTGAGTCATCTTACTCTGAACTAGTGGCATACATGATGTTTGGTGCAGAGTTTGATACTAAATTGGGGATTTGAGGCATTGAATCAATAGGTGTGGCAAGTGGAGATGGAATTTGGGAAATAGCAGGTACCAAAAAGTATGAGTCACACATATCTGCAGGCTGCAAAGATAAATTATCGCGAGAGATAGGAAGAAGGGTCCAAGAATCAAACACACTTATCCATTGTTCCTTTGAAAGAGCAGAATCACGATGGTGGTGTGATTTTAAAGGAAATTTATGCTCATAAAAAATGACATGTCGTGAAATAATAATTTTTTACGTAGATGGATGAAAGAATTTATATCCTTTATGTTGGTCACTATAACCTAAAAACACATGGTACTGTCTTGGGATCGAACTTATTTTTCCTTATATCCCAAGTGTATAGAAAACACGAGACCTAAATATTCTTAAAAATGAATAATTCGGGTGTATACCCTGCAATTTGAAATAAAGAGTGTTAGAGTTTGATGTAGTTGATTGTAAGCGATTAAGAAGAAAGACAGCAGTTGTAAATGCTTCCACCCACAAGTATAATAGAGCACCACAATGAAATAACATAGCCATACCTAGTTCACGGATTATCCTATGACAATGCTCAACCATACCTGATTGTTCTGGAGTGTGTGAACAAGAAATTTGATAAACGATTCCTTATGTTTGAAAATGAGAGCCAAGCCTTGAGTTAACAAATTCTCCACCTCCATCAAAATGGAATATTTGTATTTTTTTATCAAATTGTCTCGCTACGTATTATTGGCACAATACATACGTAGCCCCCTGAACTTGACAGATTTTGCCATTTAGCCACCTGAACTTATGTTTTTGGCATTTGAACACCTCAACTTGCCAAAAACGTAACTTTTAAACCCCTCTCCACCCAAATAACAAATTGAAAAGGCGTGTGTTTTACACGCATCTGACATGATTTCCAAATAAGCATAACATATATGAAAAACAGAAAAAAAAAGAAAAAAAATACACAGAACAAAAAAAAATAGATCTCACTCTTCTTCTTCTCTTCTCCTCGTCTCTTCTTCTTCTCACACCCATCAAGTACCCAAAAACCAATAAAATGCAAACTTGAAAATGATATAATCTTTTCCCTTTCATCACTTGGGAAGAATTTTTTTATAGCTTACAACAGTGATTTTTGCAGCGAGCAAGTTGTGGTTCTTTACTGCCGAGCTGACTCAAGAGTGTGATTGGGATGCTCATGGTAGTTATTCTGTTTCTGCTTCACATGATCATACCCCACTCAAAGGTTTGTCTGGTTGTCCTTCTGCTTTAGAGCTAGGTTCATTTTGGGGATTTGATCTTCAAGGTAAGAAACTGCATGAGGTTCAATCAGAGTTGTTGGCTAAGGATTTGGTGATGTAAATTGAGGCTCCTTATCTTTAGGAATTTAATAAACTCAATGGCTTTTATCAGGATTTAATTGTTCCTAGCGATAAAGGTTTCGTCTTTGGGAATGCGAGCTGTGAAGATATGGTGGTGATGGTGAACAAACGGTAGCAACAGAGTCGGAGTTGCGGGAAGTATAAGCAGGTGATATGGCTCCGAATTTGGTGCCGGGGACTCCGAATAGGAGTTGTTGGCAAGGAAATAATAATGCTGAGGGAGGTGATTTTGGAAATGGAAATAATGATGGTCTTATTCCTCAACAACAACAGCAGCAGCAGCAACCATTGCAGGAACAAGCCGCATTTACATCATTGCTTATGATGCCATCGAAAATGGATCTGAAATCCAGTGTTCCTGATGTGGCTCAAAATGCCTGGGGTGGGAGGGAGATATTGTTAATTCAGGTTTTGGAGTGCTTGAGCGAAATTCAACAGATGATATTGTGTATGGCGGGACTTATTTTAAGCCTTACGCTTACATAAATCATTATATATGGGTGTGTGGGCTGCAACATTTGCTCTGGCGGCTATGGTAGCTGCTCCTGGTGGTGGGGGTGATGAAATGAAAGCTTCAGCAATGGAGGAGAAGACAGAGTTTGAAGCGGCAGTTCCCGACTTACTTGCAAAGTCACAACTCTGCTCTTGCTATTGAGTTCTTGCTTTCACTTCTCAATAGTGAAACTTGATTCCACAAAAATCCATCGGATATATGTTGTGGATGATAATGGGAATCTGGAAGGGGTGATCACTCTTAGTGACATTATGTCAAGACTTGTACATGAGCCTTGGGCTACTTCGGGGATTTCTTTGATGGAGTATTGCCGCTTCCCCAAAATAGTAGTGTAAAAAGGTATGAATAATGATGGTCTGATCACTCCTTACTGATTGACAATATTTTTCAAATTTTATGCCAATCTTCTTTGTATTGTCTGCCAGTGAGAAAATGCAGTGTTGTGTAAGGTTTAAGATAGGTGAGTGCTGTGTAATTAACTTTCTTCTGGTTTTATAGGGTTCTGTTCTCAATATAGTTTGATGTATCAACAAACTAAATGTGAGCTCCACTATTTCAAAATCAAATAAGTAGGACTTCTTCAGCTTGTCCTTGTTACTTTGACTGCTAAGTTCACATGGTGAAAACAATATTGCATTTTGTGTGTGTGTTTTTTTAATGATTCCATTCTATCTTTGTTTTGATTGTGTTTTTATGCTTTGCAAGAAACCAGAGCATGAAGCATTTGATCGTCTAATCTTTTATTATTAAACAGAAGAAAAATATTGAAAGTTACAGGTCTTTCTTAGAAATCCACAGTGATATCTTTAGCTTTGGGATGATTTTGGGTGTTCTATTGACTAGGAGAGACCCCACTGACCCATTCTTTGGGGAAGCAGCTGGCGGAGGGAGTTTAGGCCGTTGGCTTCGACATTTGCAGCATGCAGGGAAGGCAAAGGAAGCAAGTGGTTTAGTTATGCGCTTATTGGGGATTGAAGTCATGTTCCATGCCACCTATGCAGCAAGTGGTTTAAAAGTTATGATTTTGTCAAGTTGAGGTGTTCAAATGGCAAAAACATAAGTTCAAGTGGCTAAATGGCAAAAATTGGCAAGTTCAAGGGGCTGCGTATGTATTGCGCCAAAATAAAATTTATTTTAGCTCATTTACAGCAAGCTGCAATAGCTGGACTAATTAAGTTGACAGTAGTGATCTCTCACTTGAATATGTCTCAAGAAAACAAAACAGTCTTGCCAAATAAAATGAAGACATGACATTCTAAATGATACTTACAATAAGAGACCAAATGCAATAAAACCACTGCAAAACCCTTTCTGCAATGACTGGAATCTCTTTCACTTCACTTTGTGGAAAAAAAGAAGAAGAGCAAATCAAGAATTTAAACAAATAAAAAAATGAACATATTTGCAATAAATGTCTTATACAAACAATTGCTTAAAGAATTCTTTCCATATTGCTGTTCTTGATCTTGTGTAATTATAATGTCAATCCAATTTTCACGATCTGATCCAACATATTGGCTAAATTGGACATGCCAGGATGCTCGCTTGGAT
>CATIWK010597872.1:0-14247 GCA_949634005.1 Mallotus japonicus
TTTTTTGATAAAAATTAATTAGATTTACAAAATTAAATAAAGGGACACCCCTGTAAATTTTCAAGTAGAAAAGTTCAAGTCTTCATCTTGAATCATCCAAAAATAAAGGATCAACAAGATTTTGTATTAATTCAAACCTTATAGATAAATTTTTTTAAATCTTGGTGTAGTAATTTAAATACCTCCAAAGGACTATCAAAAACATCAAATTATTATTATTAATATTATTATTTTGTTGTGTATTTTGATTTACATTACTTGCTGCTTTTCTTTTCTACTTGTTCACTAATTCACGTGCATAGATTTTATTAGCTACATGTGCAAGTCTTCTATATATATATATATATATAAACTAGTGAATTTTAGTATTTTATAATTGTTAAACATTCAAAAAATTTATGTAGAATACAATTCAATATTTAAGTGTATTTTGTAATTTTGAAGATTATGCTATTTTTCATATTTAAATTATTTTTTATTCTAAATTGAATAATTAATTTATCTCTTAATATCCAATAGCAGTGGATCAGGTCATTAACAATAATGTACAAAAACTTGATGTGTAAGGCCAAGGCTGTTGGGGGTGTGTAAGAGGGGGGAGGATCGAATCCCCCCACCCCCTCCCCTCTCAGTTCAAAAAAAAAAAAAAAAAAAAAGCTTGTAGTTCCAAAAGTTGATATGTTTCACTGTTAGTAGTTCTTTTAATTTAACTTTTTTCTTTTTCTCTTAAATTTCCTTGAATTCATCTTTAAAGAAATAGGGTTATTATATAATCCTACCTTAAACTATAGTCATTTTCCTCAATTTATCTCATTTTGAAAATTTTAACGAATTGGTATATGACCTTTACAATTTATTGCAAATCTGTTCACGGTCTAAATAGCATGTGCCCATGACATACATATGTAAATTTTTTGCTGATGTGGATATTCAAAGAAGAATAAGTAATTTTTCTATCATTATCTTTCATTTTTTTTTTTCAAATCTATCTTTATTCTTATTTCTTTTAGTTTAATTATAATTATCATATTAAATTTCATTACAATCACTTGATTTTATCTATTATTTTAATAAGTTGGAATGACAATCAAGTAATTTGCTATAAATTTTAAATGTATTTTTATAAATATTTTATCAAAATCTGCACATGATCATAGTAAAAATAATATCATATAGATCTTTAAAATGTAAGTTTAAAATTGGATAAAATTAAAATAAATTGTGAAGTTGATAGAATAAAGCAGTATAATTTTTATTTAAGGTGAAAAATTAAAATTATTGTCCTTCAAATATTATAAATAAATTAGTTAAATGAGAAATATTCTTTATCATATGTGGAGTAATTTCATATTTTGTTATCAATGATAATAATAGTTAAATTTTTATTTTTATTTTTAAATTTTAATTTATAAAATTTTTTTAATAATTTTAAAATTAAATAAAGTTAAAATAATTTGCAAAATTGATAAGTTAAATTGTTGCAAAAATTTGATGATAAATCTGTAAAAATAATGTAACAACTATAATTGAACTAAAAGAAATAAAAAAGATATAGTGGTTTGGGTTAGAAAAAGTTTTGATACCTATAAATTAACTAATTACAATTTTAAAATTTACATAATAAAAATAAAGATATATTTGCAAATCATAGAAAGTTAAGGATAGAAAAACTACTAATGTTTTCCTCAAATTTCTCATCAACAAATAATTTACATATGTATACCATATTAACGTGCCATGTCAGTATAGACACATGCTATTTTGACCAAGGATAGATTTGCAATAAATCGAAAAGGTCATATACCAATTTGCCACCATTTTTAAAATAGGATAGATTGATAGTTCATGGTAGAATTGTGTAATAATCCAAATATATAATATCTCTCTAATATTTAATATAATAGGTCATTCATTATTAAAATTAAAAAAAATATAAAATATAATAATCAAAGTACTTTTGTTTTAAGTAAAAATTGCATTATAATCATTTGTAATTTCATGTTTTTTTTTTTTGTCAATATCTAAACCTATTTGATAGATATAAGTATATATTATTAATATTTTAATAATAATATTAATATAAACATAAATGCATTACTTATTTTATTTTTTAATAATAAAAATAAGTTTTAGGGAATAAATATAAAATATTAGATTCAACATCGATCATATTTTGTTCATTTAGAGTTGAATTAAGTTCGTTCTTGTGTATTTAGTTCAACTGTTCATTTTTAAGTTTAACTGTTAAAACAAATCAATATAAATTTTAGGGAGATTATATGACCTAAATTTTGATGGACTGTATAGCATAGATAAATTGATGACGGCAGGATTTGAACCATGCACTTTAAAATGCCTTTAAGAAGGAGTCACCACTTAATTACCCCCTCATTGGCAAATCAATATAAAAATTTTAGTGCCATTAACAATATTCACATGTTTAAAATTTTCTTTGAGCCTGTGAGCTTTAAATATTTGTTAATTAAACTTTTAAACATTTATTATTTGGAAATATGCTCCTTAATTCTGCTTTTTTTAAAGAAAAATTTAATTTATTTTTTTTATTTTCAGATAATTTTGCATTAAAGTTTTTACTAAAAGTTAATGTTTGAAAAAAAATTCGTGTTTTCCCTTAATTTTAACCATTTATATAATTTATCTTATTAAATTTGTTTTATAACAAATTTTTACTTTAGAAATTAATTTAATAAAATTGTCAAAAAATTGAAAATAATTTTCAAATTTTTTAAATGTAATTTAGTACAAGAAAATTATTATTCATTTCTTACTTTTTTATATGATGGAATCATATATATTTTTAATAAAAACTTTTTCTATTTTCCTTGAATATATACAAATAGCATGTTTAGAAATTTTTTTTCAAAACTTGAAGTTTATAGATAAATTTTTTACTTTAAGAAATATAATAATTTAACTTGTTTTCAAAATAAATTAAAATTTATTTAGTTAGACACCATATGAAAGTTCAAGGGGCTAAATTGACAAAATACTGGAAGTTTAGGGGTTAAGCGACAAGTAATGTACATATGCTGTATGGAAGTTGTATAAGTATGTTAATTAAATGGCTGAATGCATAGTTTCACCCTTGAATTTTATACAATTAATCTCTGATACTCCTCAATTTTTATTATTTTTTATTCAACTTTTAAACTTTTATTTTGAATATTTTTCACCTTGCAATTTGTACTTTTTGATTCTATTTAACTCATATAATATCAAAACGAATAAAAATTTAATTTTAAATGATTTTAAACACTTAAAATGCTAAAGTTAGCTTCAAAAAAATATAAATAGAATTAAAAACTACCATTAAAAAGTTAAAAAATTTTATTTTTAATTATATTCTCGCTTTCATTAAACATTATTTTAGTTTATATAAATTTATCTTGTGTCCATATCAACATCGATTTATAAAATATTTCAATTTTATGTATTATAGGGGTTAGATACTTTCAAAATAAAAGTTTGGAGGTTGAATAGAACATGGTAAAAGTTGAGAAGTATCAGAGGTTAACTGAGTAAAGTTCAAAGGTGAAACTATACATTTGGTGAAAAATGATAACACAAAATTCGAGGGTTTAAACATACAAAAATAAACTTGAGGGATCTAATTCTAAGGCATTTAAAGTTTAAAGGTTTGAATATGAATTTTACCAAGATAAAAAAAGTGAAGTTCTTGTACCCATAGAGTAAACAAGACATATAAAAACTTGAAAGATGCAAAATAAGGTCAAAATAAGTTCTTGCTATTCATAGAAGCTCATCATGCATTTATCTAGAGTATCTAATCAATTTCAAGAGCACAGTCCCTAAATATTGGAGAATTTAAAGACTTGGTGGAGAGGGGAATAAGAGGTAGAGTTGATCGTAAAACATACCTTGGAGGGAGAAGCAGAAACCTTTATGATTCAACCAGCAAAATCCTCTTTAATTAGCTAATCAAGTCTGCCAGAAAAATAAAAGGCTCTTTCTTACTAAACTATACTTTGTGTTTGTTTTGGTGAGCTATTTATATAGCAAATATTTTAGGATTTTATGAAATCTTGGTCAACTAAACATCCTATGTTTCTAAACAATAATGTGCATAGTTTCTATGCTTTTTTTTTTTTAATTATTTTATTAGCTTTACAAATGTCATTTATTTGTTGCTAATTCATCAAGGAATGTGCAAAATATGTTAAAGGTTTCAAATTCTAATGAGTTTTAGAAAGAGTCAAAAAGAGAAAAGTCCTCGCAAGCTACAGAACTTCAAGACTAGAGATTGGAATAGACTAATGTTAGATCGATGCTCCATATTTATAAAATATAAGATATTAAAAAAAAGCTTCACTTATGGTTGGACCAGAACTCATTTCATTATATATATACTTTGTAGTAAAAATTAGTCATTTCTCACATATATACGAAAGGAGTACTATTTTCACGTCCAAAAAGTCTTTTGTCACATCTTATTTATACACTTTATCAAAATTATTTTTACTTATATCCTTTTTCTGTTCTATTTATTGATGAGACTTTTCAAGTTATAAACTTTTTTTTTTTTGCGCAGGTATTTTTGGACTTTCAAATTTTTTTGTCAAATATTTTTTTAATCACTTTTTGCCAAATATTAAATTTAGAATTTGTTTCATAATCATCTCAGAAATCTGCTCTTGAATGATCTCTTTTTATACCTCAAATATCTTCTCTTCATTAAAGTCAACAACATCATTGAAAATCTCAAATATAAATCTCTAAACTTTGTCATTCTCCCATTAATCAAGTTTATCTTGGTGTTTTTTTTCATGGCACTTTCAGAAAAAAATCTCTCATCTACAACTATTGTTTGTCTTAGGGTTATAGCCCATTCTATGCTTGCTAGTCTATTAAGGGAACTTTGGGAACTTGGAAGCCCCTAAGCATCTCTTGTCAAGACTTGCTCTAGGTAGATAGTTCATCTTCTTCATTATAGCGGCGACCTTTGTATTAGGCCAGTCATTACAAATCATTAAAATCAAGAATCTTGGAGGTACCACATTTAAGCAAGAAATGACACTGTTGGGCTCAGCTGGGATCATTAATACTTTACCATTTAATGGAAATTTGATTTGATGCACTATTAAAGGAATGCCCCTAGTGGATGGAACCATGACCGTCCTAGTAGTAAACCAAAGTAAAGCAAAGGTTGATGGAATGTCCAACATAGTAAACTAAGTGACTGATTCAACTTCTCTTGTTGTAACCACAACCTTGAAGGTACCAACTACAGGCTCATTGGAGTCATCATAAGCCCATATAATCAAATTGGAGCTCTCCAAATTACTAATGTTCAACCTGAACTTGTAAAGCAGCTTTAGCGGATAAACATTGATAGCCGACCTATCATTAACCATCACACAAGAAATCTTCTTCCATAAGTAAGTCCTAGATGCTCACTTAAGCTTGCATCTTATTCAATTGCCTCTAAACAACATCTTCATCTTTTATTGTTAACTTACTCTCTTTTATTTCTTATTTTCCTTTTAACCATCTCTTTATATTTATCTTTCTCAGCAGAGTAGTAAAATCTCCCACTCCTAGTTATATGGTTGACCTTAGCTACTTGCCCTCAGTCTTCTAAATCTCATAATTTGGACGCACAATTTCTTACTTTGTTTTTTTATTTTTATTTTTATTTTGGCTTTGTTACTTCCTCCCCAATCTAGAAGGTGCCTTCTTTTTCATCCTAAATACTAATTTTGGATCCTTCTGGTGGCTATTCTTTGGCGTTGATCTTCACATCAGTTCTCTTATTTAAATTATACCAGATGTCAATCCTTATGCCAAACAACCCATGCTGCATCTTGTTGCTCATCCTCATCAAATTATCTTCATCATTAAATTCTTCACCTTAACCGGTTGGTACAACATCTTCCAGGGCTATGACAGTTGATGGTGGGGCATTGTACTTCACCATATAGTCATAATTCCTAGAGGGTTGGCTTAAAAAAATCCCTAACTTCAAGTTTCTCCTCTTCTTTAGCTTTAATTTCTCCTTCAAAATCAGAGGGCCCATGGTATAAAGTGACTTCCTCAAGACATAGGAGTATGACATTCCCAAACTCTTCTCCTCATCCAATAGCTTTGAGATGGTGAGGTGGTGTGTTGCTTGGATCACGATAACCCTAAATTAGAATGTACCTATAGGTGGAAGGATCCCTGTTCTCATATTCAATTGAATTGGAAAATAAGCCCAAAAATTTATACTTTTGCAGCATTCTTAATTCTCTTCTCTAGCTTTCTTTATTCAATCTCTTGAACATCCTGATTAAAGTGTAATATGTGGAATTCAGGCAACTCAAAGTAAATGGTGTTGGTTCTAAAGGATGGTGGTTGTGATCTTGCAAGCATAAAGATAATTCAAATAATATAATGATAAGTAAAATATTATTTCCATATAGATAGGTGTTAAGTATTATTTCACTTAGTTAATTACTTGTTTAAATGATTCAATTAGAGATTGAAAAAAATTAAATAAAACTTAACTTCAATAAAAGTAATTTAAACTTAGAAAACAATCAATGACAATGCAATGTACTAAGGCTATTCTTTTCAATTAGACAAGTATCAACTTATTAATGTTATCACTATAACCTAATTTTTACATATGATGCTTAACTAATTATATTTTTACAATTCTTTCAAAGTAATTATAAAATTGTTTAGTTAAATCAAATATTAGCTACAACTTATAGACTCTTTCCTTACTAAGTATAACTTGATAGTTCCTTAACTAGACTTAAGCACAAAGGTAAATCATGCAATATTAATAATTAATGGGTATCTATACTCTTATTAATGTTGTTGGCCATTTGAATGATTAAGGCCTAATCTACCTTAATTTTGATTTTAAAAAAATAATTTTGAGACAGATAATGTGTTTGTTTCAAGTGTGTATAAGTTAGGCATAACTTATAGCTCAAAAACACAAGTAAAGCATCAAAACAGTGATGCTCATGATCTCCTTAACGATCATGAGCATCCTCACAAAAAAAACATGATGAAGGACTCAATTAAACAAAAGAAATACATACCCTCATGATTGGCATCATGACCTTGATCGTGTTTGTCACCATACATCGAGTTCATGATCAAGTTGGATGAGAATATAAATTTTTCCAGTGACCCTCACAGTCTTGATGACGACTATGATCATGAATGTGATGAAGGTCACGATTCAAGATCATGAGCATAACTCAGAAGATATTGACCCTTACAGTCCTAGTTATGATTGTGATCATGCTCGTGGCATAGTCCTTAATAAAGTTCATGAACATGACCTAAGAACTCCATGGAAGCCACAAAAAATAGTAACCCTCATGATCAGGGGTCATAATTGTAACCAACAATCACGATCCAGGTGGCAGTCTCGTGACGGTCATAGTAAGGGTCCAACGACTAGTTTAATTAACGATTACAATTATGATTAGGGATATCACAATTATGACTGAGCTTCTCTCTCCAACTACTGGTCTAAGCATTTAATAAAGGTGGTGATTGTTGAAGAAGATGACGCTACTCTCCTACAACTAGTTTTTTCTTCACAACTATATATACACCTTTTAAAGCCTCATTTAAGAGGTTAGATGAAGTTATTGTGGAATTAATTTCATAGCATTCAATTGTACTTCAAATTTTTCAATGTTATTTAATTAATTTTTTAAACCTTTTGAGTGTGGCTTGTGTGATCAAGCTTAGGTTATTCTTTTTTTATGTTCTTAGGTTAAGAAAGGAAGTCAGGAACTAAGTTTAGAAGGATTTGATTTAAGTGTTAGCCATTAAAAATACTTGGGGAATTGGTTTTAAGAGTGATCCAAGAAAACTCCTGTTTGTAAGGTTTGAGTTGAGCCTTAAAACTCAAGTTTGTAAACTCAATCTAAGTAAAAGGATTGGTATAGGTTGAAAATCCTAACTTGGGATAAGTTAGGTAGAGACATAGGTTCGATTAGAAATTGAACTCCTTAAAGTTTATTGTGTCAATCTTCTGAACTTTTAATCTCTTTCTTAATTCCTTTTTAATTTGCTAAAAAATTTCATAAACCCTATTCACCCTCTTCTAGGGCATTTTAAATTGGTATCAGAGCTTGAATTCTAGATACTTAATTGCTAGAATTAAGATCATGGGTAGTGAAACCTTAAATTTTTCTTCTTCGAGACCTTTCTTTGATGAAAGTGACTATCCCTATTGGAAGTTTAAGATAGAATTATATCTTGATAGTGACCCCATAAGATTATGGGATTTTGTGTTAGATGGTTGGGAAGCCCCTAAGGGAAAGGTGGACAATGTTGAGTTCACTATTGATAGGAGTTAATGGACAACTCAAAAGTATGAAAATCATAAGAACAAAGACAATGACCATTCTGCTTGCTTTTATGTCAAGAGAAGAAGGATGCAAAGTGCAACATTGTCAATCGGCAAAAGAGATATGTGAGACTCTAACGTTACCTTTGGTGACAATACTAAAGGCAAGATCATTGGCATTGGAGAAATTGGTAACCCTCAATCTTTATCTATTCATCATGTACTCTTAGTAGATGGCTTAAAACAAAAATTACTTAGCATAAGTCAATTATGTAACATGGAAAAAAAAACCTTTTATCCTATTGTTAGTAGCGTGAATGATGACAAAGTAATTTTTAGTGGTGAAAGTTTAGACAATGTTTATGTCATTGACCTAAATAAGTAGACAATAAAGATTTTAAGTGTCTAATGTCTATTTCCCATGATGTATGGACTTGGCATAAACGACTAGGACATGCTAATTTTGAGCTTTTTAACGACCTTAGTAAATGTGAACTTGTGGATGGCTTACCTAAATTCAAGTTCATTAAGGACAAGACTTGTGATACTTGTCAAAAGGGGAAGCAAACTAAGTCATCCTTTAAGCTAAAAAATAAATAGAGTGTCCACTTCTAGGCCTTTAAAACTAATTCATATGGATTTATTTGGTCCAACTAGGGTAGTTATCTTGGGTGAAATTCACTATGCATTTTTGCTTGTTGATGATTACCCTAGATTCACTTGGGTTGATTTCTTGGCCCATAAAAATGATTCTTTTAACGTTTTTCTAAAATATTTCAAAAATAAAAAAAAGGGTTTTGTATTTCATCCATTAGAAGTGATAATGGAACTGAATTTATAAATGAATTTTTCAGAAATTATTATGATGAAATGATATTTCTCACATCTATTCTTCACCTAGAACTCTGTAACAAAATGGGGTAGTTGAGAGGAAGAATAGAACTTTGGTAGAAATGGCTAGAACAATGCTTCATGAGTATAACTTGCCATTAACTTTTAGGCAGAAGTGGTTAACACCGCTTGTTACATTTCAAATCATGTTTTTAAAAGACCAATTTTAAACAAAAGCTTATAAGAGCTTTGGAACAATAAAAAACCTAATATTTCATATCTAAGAGTGTTGGGGTGCAAATGCTTTATATTAAACACCAAGGAAAATCTTAGAAAATTTGATTCTAAAGCCGATGAAGGCATATTTCTAGGCTATTCCTCCTCTAGCAAAGTATATAGAGTCTTTAATAAATGAACATTAGTGGTAGAGGAGTCTCTGCATGTTGTTTTTTTTATGAGACTAACCCATTTGATCTGAGAAAGGATCTAGCTAGTGTTAATGATGTCGTAGATTACTTCTTGGAGATGAACCTTCAAAAGAATGATGCAACCAAACCCTTGGAATTAAAAGCTCCTAACAAGGAAGAGGGTGAAGAAGTACCTCAACTCACCTTGAAGGAGGAGCTACTAAAGGATTGACAATTCAAGAAGGACCATCCAAAGGAGCTCATCATAGGTAACACATCAAAGGGGGTAATTAATAGATCTTATCTTAGATCCTTAGTTAATTTAGCTTTTCTTTCTTAAATTGAACCAAAGTCCACAATCTTTTTACTTTATATATCTATGCTAGGGTGGATTTTAAAGAGGTTGGCCCCGAGATTCTTTAGGGGATCGGCATGGAGGTTCACCATAGCGATCTAGAGGAGGGCGATACTGCTCGTCGAAAACTAATACCATCTTATTACACTAGGCATGGGGTGATTCCGAGCTAGCCAATTCCCTTAGTTTTGAATCTGAGGGGCGCATGTCTGGACGCTCCACCATCAACATTTAAGTGTTTGAAAATTTTCTCTATGAGGTAGGACAAAGTAGGTTAGCATGTAAAGTTTCGCCATATTGTTTGCGAGAAGAAAATTATTATGCATGATAATTCCCTTTAGGATAGATGCTTGTCTACTTTTTACATGTTTGGACTTCTTCCTCTTTATTTGGGTAGATGCTCTTCTGCTTGAAAATCTTTCCTTTGTCCTTTGTATGATTGCCTCTAGAATTTTCCCTTTGTCAGAGCGAGTGCCTTTTCTTTTTTTTTCTTGAGATTTTCTTCCCTTTATTAGAGTGAGTGCTTATTTTTCTTATAATTTTCCTATTTTTCTCGAGATTTTCCTACAAACAAGTAGAAATCATCAATTAGCATTTATTTTTTTATTATTTTGAGATTTTCAATAAGAAAATTTTGTATTACTGACTCCCTTTATTAGAGCAAAATTTATGATGGGAGGATCATGCGCATATGGCCTTGATTGTTAGTGGTCAAAGAGTTGTCTTACACTCATCTTTTGTGGAGATGACTATCACACTTTTTTATTTTACTCCCGCCAATGACTTTACTATTTGCTAGTGTGAAGGTGCCTTTGACGAGCCATTGGACCTATAAGGACTGGCATCAAGATTTTCTAGATATCAACTTGATTGGTATTGTCAGTGCTTGTTTAGAAATTGCCCCCTAGGGACCACTCATGTGAGTTGATGGCACCTTTTGCAGTCCTTTTCTTAATACAGGTTCTTTAGGATGTTATTTGATTTCTCAATTTATGTGCTTTTGACTTCATCAACTGTCTTATTCAACTCTCTTTTGACCACTTAAATTTTTGGCCTATTTATTTGGTTCCAAAGTGAGATTAGGACATTTTGAGATTTAAGATTGCTTATTGGGAAAGGACAGAGATCAAGTGTTTGAGTGAAGGTATGAGAATGGTTTAATGTATGAACGATGCAAACCTTTGGGTTCAAGCCTTGCACTGAACGCATGGTTAGTTTACCCATGCATGCGTTTGGGCAATGGCAAGCAATTTTCTGATTTTTGATTTTTGATTTTTGATTTTGGGTTTACAGGTTTTACACTTTGCATAGGAAGTGTGTTGAAGCAATGGCTGGAGCTAGTCTTTCCAAGCTAAGGGATTTTCTTACGGGAGATGACTGATGCATGTTAGAGGAATGCAAAGCTTTTAAGGAATGTCTTACTTCAAGATTCTTCAACATTTTTGACTTAACTGTAATTTTCTGCAGATTGCCATTCCATTCTAGAGTCTCCAAAAGCACTTATTGGTTCCCTCTTTAGATTATGTAAATGTATACATGTAATGTCAACCACATCTATTATTATGTTTTATATGCAAATGCTAATATGCATGAGATGTCAGTAATAGAGAGAGGGATATTATTTGGCTTTTCTTTGGTATATTTATAGGTGCATGTATGCATGTGACATGGATGACTATGCTATATAGTAAGACTTATGTGCAAGTGTATGTTTATAGGGAATGTTGATGATTGTGGCATCTGATGAGGAGGTTCGCCTACTTTTACATGATGTATGAAATGCCAATGTATGCATTGTATGAGGAAGGGGAAAGCTATCCTTTGGTGGTATTTAAGAGAATGCATGTATGCGAATAATCACACAACCAAGATGTGAAAGAAGATATGTGAGTGTATATGCAGGAGCATGCGTAAGTGCTATGTGCGCGCGCATGAAATGCTAATGGTCCTTAATATTTATTGAAGATGAAGATCATTTTTTTTCAATGGTGTGGTTGCATATATTGAATGTGAATGAAAAAATTGCATGATAGAGGGAGGGATGTCGTGTGTATGCACACATTCAAAGTACTAACCATTTTACCTTAACATAAAGGGGGGGGGGGAAGATTGCATTTTTCGGGTATATGATCAAATGCATGTGTGAATGGTGATTGTGCTACAAGAGGAGGGGAAAGAGGACTTATTTCTTTAATGTGCATATACAGATTCATGTAACATAAATGGTTATTGAGATACCAAGAAGAAAATGGGTTGTATGTACATTTATCGATGTGGTACTAATGATCATGCTTCAAGGTAAAGGATAAAATGACTCATTTTCTTAAGGTTTCAATGCATGTAATGTGAATGGCTATGCCTTATAAAAATATAATGTTTGTTTGCTTCCCCAAGCATGCATATAAGTGTGAGTATAGGTATGATGAGGATGTTCATGCTATAGAATGAAGCATTTATGCAGGAGTACACGTTTATCGAGCATTGGTTACTATGTCATCTAAGGAGTATGTCAATACATATGCTCATAAAATGCTAGTTATCATGTTTCTAAAGGAGAAGTTCCATCATGTATGCATGTGTATATGTGCATGTTATGCTGATGTAGATGTTATTTAATGTGTTCATGAAGTATTAATGGTGATGAAGGGGACAATTGTTTATTTTCTTGATGCATATGGAAAAATGAGTACACAAGGTGCAAAAATGATGAAATGTGGCATCGTTCATCATCATACATATGCATGCAAGTGAATGACTATGCTTTATGAAGATAAGATGATTTCTAGAACTTACTTATAGATGTATTCGATGATCGTGATGCAAGATGATAATGGGACCTCACTTATTGGAGGTATATGTGCGAGCATATATGCATGAAATGATGACAGTATTGCTATGTGAAGAAGAGTGGCATTTTACTTGCACTCTTTAGGTATGAATTATGAAATGCATGTTCACATTTAATGCAAATGGGTACATTGCATGATGAAGGATAGGGCTAAGTTTTAAATGGTCTTTTGGCTTATTTCTCTTTTTAAAGCAATAGGAGTTTATTAGGTTGAGGCTTCTTTGAGGAGAGTTAGCTGTTAGCAAGTCATGGCTTAAGTATATTGGGACCAGTATTAATATAGAAAGGACCAATGCATTTAAGGGCAAAATTAGAGATCTTGTAATGGTGCTCTAAACTGATGGCCATTTGAGGACTTGGAGTTTTGGACGAAGTATTTGGCAGCTTGTTTATCATATGGGTGGCTCTTTGGAGTTTTAATGCAGATTTGAGCATATGAGGGAAATGGTTTTTCTATTAGTAAAAGCACATTTGGGTTTTATTAGAGGAAAATAGCATTTTTGGGGTGTAGTCTAAGGTGTTCTCAACTTCAGTCTTAAGGATAGTTTTGATTTCAGTTCGGAGGATGTCAGTTAAGCCACCATCAACCATAAATCTTTTCACCTGCTCTTTAAGTAGGTCACTAAGGTTTTGATTCCTAAATTGTTCAGCCATTTTGATGCATAACCGTTGCTAATTCTCCTTAGGGGGCTTGAGAGACTGTGATGGTAAGAATGATGAGGTTAATGTAGTTATAATGAAATGCATGCATGGAATGTTTTGCAATATGGTGATATTAGCATGAAGAGCAAAAATTTTATGAATGCATGTTGTGTTTTGTGCTGTAAAAGGACAAGATTAGTATTGAAATGCACTTTAACTATAAAAACATAAGCTAGTGATGTACTTGAATATATGTATACAAGAAAAGTGAAAGGATTAATAAATGAAACCAAAATAAGCCAGCAAGAAATGGAAGAATCATTAATGCATATCATGTAATAAGCTACAAAAGAGCTATTGTGTGTGCATAACATGTTCCTGTAAAAGAATAGTGTGAGTATATGTGTATGGTGTGCTCATGTAAAGTGGCTAAAAAAATGCGAGTTAGTAGATGATATCTATTATGTAGGCATGTTGTAATGATGTAATTTTACTAATGTCATGATGCGAAATGGCTATAGGAAAATTATGATGAAAATGCCTTTGTGTAAGAAAGAAAAAATAAAATGAACAAATAGGGATAATGTAAAACTTGAAAAATGAACAAACCAAGCACAAGCAATCACACCTTCCAACCTTATTACTCCACGCAATATAGATTTTTGCCCTAGGTGGGTTTTGAATCATAATCATCGGGGGACTATAGTTCCACTCTCAGACTAGGCTATTTCAATTCATGTTGATCAAATTCAAAAGGTAAGCTAGGGAACGATACTCAAATGTACTAGAGGAAAACACACAATATTAATGTGAGGCCCAATCA